>BJBW01012526.1:20144-47281 GCA_004320125.1 Scolopax mira | reverse complement strand
GGAGAAGAGGAGGCTCCAGGGAGACCTAATAGCAGCCTTCAAGTAACTGACAAGCTACAGGAAAGCTGGAGACAGTCTGTTCACAAAGGCCGTCAATGACAGAACAAGGGCTAATGGGTTTAAACTGGAGAAGAGCAGATTTAGATTAGACATTAGGAACAAGTTCTTTACTATGAGGGTGGTGGAGCATGGAGCACTGGAACAGGTTGCCCAGGGAGGTGGTTGAGGCCCCTTCCCTGGAGACATTCAAGGTGAGGTTCGACGAAGCCCTGGGCAACCTGGTCTAGTTGGAGGTGTCCCTGTGACTGCAGGGGGGTCAGCCTGGATGACCTTTGAAGGTCCCTTCTGGCCCAGATTCTCTAAGGGGGAAAAAAGAGGGGGGACGGGGAGACATGGGCTAATGTTCAACAATACTGATGTTGTGACAAAGATACAGTAGATACAGTGGCTGACTCTTTGAATACAGATGTTAGATTGAGGAGGATGCTAAATTTCATTAGCTTGAAAATAACCTGTGAGTGTCATGTGCCTGAAGCTCCCTTTAGCTCCAGATTGACTGCTGATAGTATTTTCTATATATACTCTCCAATATCTATCTAATCTTTCTATCTAATGGATATAGCAAAAATTCCACTGCTAGCTGCAAAAAATGTCGTATCTCCTGACTGCAATGTCATTAAAGGGTCATATTTAGAGTTATGATATAGCTGTGAACTATGACTTTATCAAAACGTGAAAGGGCTTGTGCAGAATCTTAACAGAACAGCTGAGCACAAATTAATTTGCTGCCTTTGTGATGTCTGGTTGGGTCATGGCTGATGTCATAATTCTACCATTCAATGAAATATTTATATGTTTCGAGATCAAACAGGGGACCAGAGAAGAAAAATATGTTGATGGGGATTCAGATTGGCCCTTGGATACTTAAATGCTGGGGGGAAAGACACAGAGGGTCTTCCATGCCGTAGAGTTAATGCACTGCCTGGGGGCTGAATCCATCAGCTTCTCTTGTCAGCTTGAATCCCTTTGCTGTCTGTGCTGGGACGCCGAACGTGCCTGTAAAAGGGATGCGAATGTCAACTGCATAAAAGAAAGAGGAGACAAAAGAAAATTGGTTTAAAATCAGCATCTGAACAAATGGGAAGAAGGTGACTACTTCGTTTTGAAGAGTAGGTTGTTTCTACACTTTCAGGAGGGAGATGAGTTGTCAAAATAGAGAAGAGCAGTTTACAGAAGAAAGGGGCAAATGGGATTGAATTGCTGCTTTGGAAAGCTCAGAACATCCATATTGTTACTGCAGTGGGGAGGCCAGGGAGCAAGCACATTGCTCTGCTCTGTTGCTGATTTTATTTCATCCTTTCTTCAATAAGGAATAATTGCTGTTAGAAGCAACATTAGTAGTTGCTCTAGCTGGCACACAAAATATTTTCAGTTTTGATTCAAAATGAGCTGGGTTAGAGGTAGTACTGATAAAAGTCTTGAGAAAAGGCAACTGTAAACTTTGGAGGCAGTTCGAGTCCATTTCTTGCTGGGAACGACCTCCTGCACAGATGGCATTTTCCATCTGAAATCACCTATTATGGATCTGGAGGCACATTCTATAGCTTCCAGGCTATGCCTGAAATCTCTTAATCTCTTTTCTTGGTTTCCCAGAGCACAGAGAATTTATATTTAGTAAGTTTAGGCAGGTGCTGATTTAAAGAGGAGAATCTCAGCCTATACTCTGCACTGCATGTTTTGTTTCATCCCTCTCTTTTCATATCCTTGTCTCTAGGATGCAATGTGCCCTCATGTCAGTTGAGTTAACTTCTTGTAGGCTATCCTATTAAATATGTCACGAAATGATCTTTGATCCAAACAAAAAAATCCTGCCTAAAGGGTTGTTTTTCAGCCTGGGTCATTTAATTAACCTGATTTAGAACAGCACAACTCAAGGAGTGATACAGTGCTGAATAGGGCCAGAAATGAGTAGCCAGGGAAAATTAGTCTTAATTAAAGGTAATTCAGGCTTAAAACTAGTCTTATTATTGCAGGTCCTATGTCATGAAACTTTAGTCTCAAAGGTCACATTTCTGAACAGCTAAAAAAGGTCTAGTGTAAACATAGGGGGTTAGTATAGGTAATTGCATTGCTTCATAAAGATGCAAACATGTTATTTGAAGAGGTAATTCAGAAATGATCATTAGTGCAGTGAAACTACCAAGGTATTCTATCTTGCTTGGGTCACCCACAGTTTAATACAAGCTGATTCAATTGACAGATATTCTTGACTGACAACTAGCAACAAAGAGCTTTTTTCACTCCAGCATGGGGTCCATTAAAACAAGATTGTATGATAGTGGCAATGGAGCATGGAAATGTGCATGTCCAGCATCCTCCATGAGTGCTCTGTTCACTCAATGTAAGGAAAGACAGCTCAGTACACCTTGGACCAATGGTGTGTGTTCAAAATTCTCTCCAGGTCTCTAATGAGACAAAAAACATTAACAGAGTGGCATTTTTTTTTTCTCTATGCTTGCATAATTTGCTTTCATTCAGCATGCTCTTTTTGTGTTCATACCCCTTTCATTGCTTCCATTCTGGGATTATTCAGTTCAATTTTCTACTTATCAGGTACACTAATCCTTGGAGGTTTTTCTTTTTATACCAAGGTAGCCTCACTCACATTGCAATCAACTTTCACTGAATTTGGCCTTTGTTGAATGTTAAAAGTAAATATTACTATGACCTTAATATAATAATTTAATATGTTTGCTAAAAATTCATATGCCACTTTTGCTATTATAGCTAGGGCACGGATGAGTAGTTAACTGAAATCCAGTAGTTAACTGGATTTCTTCATGTTTGTATTTTGAAATAGGAGAAAAAACAACAAAATTTACATATATATTGTACAGCTCTTCCCCACTAAACATCATGCAGATAAATTTAAATATTTGTATGCAGGCCTTCTGACTGCCAATTGTCCTGAAAATTATAAATACCTAGAGTACTGACAACAAATGACAAAGTTATTAAAGACATTATTTTTACAAAAACATGTGTTTGGGCAAGTAGAATAAACCGTGTCTTCATGGTTATAATTGGAAAAAGAGACTGCATCTATTATTACTTTAGAATAACATCTTTGTCTTAATATTTGCTAGACAATCTGGGGTTTTGCTGCCTTGTAAGATGGAACATTAAAAGCAATTATGTTATCAAAGAGCGAAGTTATTTTGCAATAGTCTACATTTTCAGTTGGTCAATGCCAAAACATGAGACATATACAAACTCATAACTATGTACCATTATATACATAGCTATGTAGAAAGAGAAGAAGAGAGAGAGACCACCTAGTCTAAAACATAGGTAACACAGACGCTCACATTCCCTTCAGCAGCTTTAGGATGTGGATTTACGGGCTTTTTGACATGGCCTTTCTTTTCTGACATAAATGTGGAACTGCTATGGTGCTTTCACATATGGCCATCATTAGACACAGAATTAGTACACATGTGAAAACTGTTATTGCTGGAAAAATGACATGGTGTTATTTGCCAACAGTGTTTTACTTTGTTTTAATAGGAGATCTCTAACTGTGCAGTGATCAGTGCATGAGGAAGTTTGCACTTACAATCATGGATTAATGAAGTACAAAGAAGGCTTTCCTTCACATACAGATTTACCAGGTGGGAATTTATTTTGTTTACCACAGTGGTATGATATTGCCATTAAGAAGAAGCCACTGTATCAGACTCTTATGAGATTTTTTTAAAATTTAATTAAGGTTATGCCATAATTAAATAAATCTGCCACTTTTTTTTTTGCAGCTATTACACTAATGTTTGTGAGATGTGTTTCTCTAATCTGTTACTGACTCACTTTCTTACACAAATGTAACTCCCAAATGTGCTGCTACACTGGTGCTTTTAATTGCATTTTATTTACTGTGCTCCAGAATTATCATTCTGCCTTCATCAACACTTATGGATAATTTAGTACATGCAAACTAAATTCATTAAGATCAAAGCTCTAGGTCTGGTGCTTATTCCATGCCTTAATTTCTGTGGAAGTTAAAACCTTTAGGTTAAACCTATGTTGACATACCTTCTGAGTGTGTCTTCTGGAGAAAAATGATCTCTTTCTCTTATTGGTAAGTTTTCAAGCTATTTAATTTCTTTTAAGATTGGGTTGCGATATCTCCATACCTGTTCAGTAGGAAATTAAGCCAATGGCATTAGCTGAGTGTAAAGATCATATGAGGAGACATAGGAAATGGTTATGGAAAAGAATCCTTTGTTGCTGTTGCTTGTGTTCTGAGTCCAGTACATACAACTTACCAGCTGTGAGTGGTCTCTTTGGAACTAGTGCTGAAGGTATAAAGCACTAGAACAAGCAGAAGAGGATGGAAAATTAGTTTGCTGACACACTGATAAGAGCAAGATGGGACGCTACAAAATTCAATGCTCTTGTGCCAGTGTAATAATACTGAATATTTTAGGAAGACTCTGATTTGCCTTGCTGCCTAGTGTGTTGACTTGTAAATGATTGTGAATTAAACTCTACTGCATGCAGGTGGTTCCTATTTCCCATCTTTTTGTCATGTCTTGATGCAGCTGTCCTTGCTGAAGGAGTGGCTTCTTGAAGGAGAAGTTGGATTTCCCTGCTGAGACTAATCCCGGTGTTTGAAAGTTAGAAATCTGGGGTACGTGTACACCAATGATACTTGAGATTTTGTGGGCATATTGAAACCTATATGCTTTTGGATGTACTGGCAAATCATTTAGTGAGTGACAGGTCCAGAGCAATGGCACTGTCTGTGAGCAGGCAGCTGTGAAAAAGAAAGACTGGTTACAGGAATTACAAATAAGAATAACTGTTTGACTTAGGAGAACAAAATAAGCTGAAAAAACAGCCCCAAAATATCTGGTCAGAAATAAATTCGACTTGCTAATAGTTCTGTCTTCAGCAAATGCTCTTAAGCTCTTATTCCCAAAGGAGAAAAAATAATGAAAAGTAAAATTTAAAGCAAGAGAGTCAATGATGCATTCCGTATGGCAAGCAGAATGCCTGGGAATGGGAGAAGGAAAAAGCGGACACTGGGGAGTTTCAATATCTCGGCTGCTGCGGTGAAACAGAACTAGCTGTTCTGTTGGTACAGCAGATGAGATTTCTATTGCACACAGAGAAAATGAAACTAACAAAGACACAGGCCTGTAGATAAGAGGGAAAGCTGCCAGGACAATGAAAGAAGGTAGCTATTTGGCTATGATACAGGTTTTCTTTTGTCACTGAAAAACATACCCTGACTGACATGGAGACTGACTGACTGTGAAGACATTAACACAACATTTGCTGGAAAACTTGGGGGGTTGAATGCTATCCACACCTACCAGCTGTGTTGCAAGGGGAGAAATGCCATCTCTTTTACATAAGACTAATGCCTAGTTTGCCATTAGAAGGGAAATAGTTTGTCTTTGGCTGGTACTAAACAAGGTTTTGCAGGCCTTGGACAAATTGAACATTATTTGAAACCATGCATTGTTCTGCTGGCTGCTGTTTGGTCCTGAGTTTGTAGTTCGTAGGTCCTGAGATTGACATGAAGCCTTTGAAGGCACCAAAAGCACAGCTCTGTAGTTGCCAGGGCTTACAAGAAAGCTCAAAAATATTTGACTTGTTGGAACATCAGTAGTGTTCATTTTTTTCAGGTCTTAATTCTAGGACTTCCAGCCTCATGACTGGGAAGTAGTTTAACTACATTGGCTGGAAGCTTTAAAATTATTTTTGTAACTGACTTAACTACTTTAGTAAAAGCCCTATATGTGCCTGCAGTCAAAACAATAGCAAAACATGCATTATACTGTAATAGCTCATATAACTTTGTGTTGATGTAGAAGTATTTGCATCAATTTGAGTTTGCCCTCTTAGAGGGCAGGAGTAGTAAGCAGGAATATTGCTTTAAGTCCGATGGCTTAGTTAAAGTCAAACCTTCCTCCTTATCCCTCAAACTACCTCATCTTCTGAAAAGCAATACTGCATGTGTTGAATTAGAAATTCATTAAGGTATCAGCCACCTTAAAAAAACAAAGTCAAACTGCTAGGCAATTGATTATTCTTTGAGGCATCTCCCAGCAAGTCGAGCAGCTCCCATAACTCACGCTGCTGACGGGTCTCATTGACTTTGTTTAGCAAATACAAACTAATTTCACCCAAAAACTTTGCCAAAGAGCCTACCAGTCTAACCTACTAATAATGTCTATCTGGATTTAAATATAGGGGTTAAGCCAAAAAAGCTGTAAAAATGCTACAAAAGCCTTGATGGTAAAACCAGTATAAAGTCTTTGCATAATTCCTTCTGTATTAAAAATGTTGAGCACACGTGTTCACAGTCACACAAATACTTGGTATCTCATCCAGTAGAGTGATATGAACACAAAAGCTGAACACAAACCAAGCTCCCACATGAATGCAGAGCAGGCAAAGCTCATTATAACAGCCTAAATTGTCTGCACTGCATTTTTTTATGAAGAACACAAAGGCAATTCATTCATTTAGGCTGTTGGTGGGCACCAGCAGAGAGAAAGGGTAACAGCATAATCCATTAGGGTGTTGGTTTGTCAGGCAGTGGGCTGTGTTTCCATATGGAGGCTGCCAAGTCCTGAGTCCAGAATTCAAACTTCAGTCTCTGCCATTGGCAGCAAACAAGGATTCACATGAAGAGGTGTTTGCAAAGGGCCAAATGTTATGCCAAATGCATCTCTTGTATGTCCATCATCATAGCTCCTGTGTGTTATGAGACAAATATTATATGACAAATATTGAAAGGAATATAGATACCTTAAAAAATCATAGCTTAGTACTTAAAATATTTGTTTCTCCTACTCTCCAAAACAGAAAAAAAAAAAAACCAATGCCCAAACCTGGGAAATTTCCTGAAAAAATGTAATTGACAAAGTAAAGCAAGAATGTTGGAGGTCCTGCTTGGCTGGAAATGGGTTGCTTTCTTGGACCAGAGGATGAGTAAGGGAAGAAAGTGATGCAATTCCAAAGAGTTGTTGCTTCTGATTAAGATGATGATCTAGATGTGGATGAAATTTTAAATCTATGTTACTTTATTGCCCTGATAATTTGCTCTAGGAGTTGAATGCAGTTCTTGATGGCTGATATTTGTGCACTGAATATATGTCATGCCTTTTTTTGTCTGTCAAGAGACCCAGTGTCATGCAACAGTTCAGCCAGAAGAGTCCTAGCTTTAAAGGATTTTGCTTGGGGTTTGTCTGTCCCTACAGTCTTTTTTATAAAGTAGACCCTGTTTGTCTGAGAGCAGATAGTAGAACTGATCATCTGGATCAAAATTTTGCAAATATTATTTTAATATATTTAACATAGAATTATTTCCTGTTGTTTTTGTGTTTCTTTATTCCCAACACAATAAATGACTGCTGAAACATCACAGTAAGGATTAATTTAATTTCGATGAGTAGAGTTTTATAAATATCTATTCTTCAGTCCATTGCCTGGAGAATAATGGTGATACGTGTGGTAGTACTGTGAGAATATATCTCTATCCTCAGAACAAAGGGTGGATTCTGTCACAGCAGAAAGCAGTGCTGGAGTTAACCCTTCAGAGAAATGTCTGCCTCCTATTCTCTAATTTTCTTTCCATACAGTCAATACTTGTTGATCCCCTTCTTTGGGCACTCTGTTTTAGTGATCCCTGGAGTGGTAGAATAGTAGCCATATGGCTTGCAGTAACTTGAGTTTCCGTATAGAAAGAGCATAATTTTCTTTTTGCCTAAATAATGCTTTGAACCCTATTTCCATGGCTTGAGCAAAAAATATGGAAGCGACCAGGCAATTTCAGAACACTGAAACGCCATCTTGAGACAGGTCAGCAAGGAATAGGCCTGGAGAACAGGCCTTTTACAGCTGCCACTGAAGAATCCTCAGTGGGTAGTAAGCAGATGGCTCAACTCTATCAACATCAGAAAGCCTCCTAAAACACCGGATTATTGAGGCAATAAGGCTCTTGCTAGCTAACTACAACTGAGATGCTGATGGGCATGGCTCTCATTCAGCCCTTGTCTGACAAGACAAAAAACATTTCAATCCTTGAAAAAAATTTTGTAAGGGAAGTGAAAATGAGGACTGTAACATAGATGCATGTTTGCTAATAACAGTGGAAGGGTAGGATCTGGCATTGTAGGAGGGCTCTTCTGGCTTTACGGTCCCATAATATTTGCAAAATTACTTTCTCAAAAAATCAATGAGTGTAATACAGCAGTTATGTCAAATATGAATAATTAAAAACAGTGAATAATTAAAACCTGTCTGGGAACAGTTATATAGGTAAATTAACTCCCAGGTGTGCACAGAAGAAAAGGAAATGTGAACACATTATAATTTGGGACTGTATATTAGATTTGCTTTGTTCAAGTGAATCTAAATCTGAATTCTGAGCTTTATCTGGTATGTCACCAAACACAGCAAATCTCAAAGCAATAAGAATATGTGCATTAGTCTTGGACTAATTAATGGACTTTCTCTTCAAAGAAGACAAAGTGCCTTTGAAATTGGAAGTGCAAGTACACTACAGCTCCTGGAAGAACTACTCTGGCTTTCTCTTTATGCAAAAGTTGTTGCAAATTGTGAAGCTTAATTAATATCCTGCATGTTTTGTGCCACCAGTCATGGTCCTTAGTTGATAAATCATAAAAGTGAATTTGATCCTCAAGAGAGGAGGTCTACAGGTGAACAGTATAAACTTGCCCAGGTTCTTCCCAGAGGGAAGGTTTACCCACACCTTTGGCTAAAGTGTATTTTTTATCTATTTTTCAGCATTTTTAAGCTATTCATAATTTAGTACAAAGAATGATAAATAATGTGTTTGGTGAGGGATCATAGGGATGACACAGGAAAAGAGGACCTAGATACAGGATTATAATTTCTGGGTTGATGGATGATCTAAAAATTTAGTCTGTTAAATTTAGATGTAGTGAATCAAAAAATAAAATTTAGTTTTGCCAAAAGCAAGTGCTCCTACAGTTCAAGCACAATGGTACCTGGCTTTGCATTAAAAAACTGGTATTAGGTGAAATTACTATAAAATATCCATGTTTGCAAGTGATCAACTGAAAGAAAAGGAGGAAGAGAGAGCCACTGTGTCATTGTAAAGACAAAGATTTTCAGAAATCTCCATTGCATATGAAGAAGACTTGTTTTCAGAAACTCTGGCATACAGCACATTTTAGAAAGGAGAGAGTCCAAGAAGTTGCTACAATGCCAGAAAACATCAAATAAAGTTTTTATTTCTTTTCTAGTATTGCTGTTTTCTTTTCATGATAGCATGCGCATTCTCTCTGGGTTTGTTTGGGTTTTTTTCTTTCTAGTTTATGAAGTCCATATACGTTATACGGAGAAACATGCATGAGCAAGAGGGTGTGTGAAGAGAAATAGGGATTCACTTGTGCAATGATGTTTAGGTATAAAAAGCTACTTTTACTGTAAAGTGGATTACTGTAAAGAGGAGGTTTGTTTGTTGTTTTTTAATTAATGTTTTTATTGATTCTAATGATAGTGGTTATACTTGCTTTTAACAAGAATAAGGGTCACGAGGTCTGGGCAGCATATAACCCCTTTCTGAATTTTGAAGCTCATGAACTCTTTTATGTTTATTAGATACAGTGTTGCCTTGCGATATATTTCTGGGATATAGCTCAGTTTTATTTGTCCCACAGGACTAATCTCGCAGAGGTAGCATATGTACTCTTTTCTCGTCCTTTGTGTTTCAGCTACAGAGATCAAAAGGTGCTGGTGCTGGTGCCATGCCTTTTTTCTTAGTGTCTCACAAAAAGGCAAAGAGCACGGGAAAGGTCTTTGTGCCTTACAGAGAACTATTACATGCTGAGGGAGAAGCTGAGTTAATACTGTTATATGCAGCAAGAACAACTAAAACACGAGGAAGAATAATAATTCATCTTCTATTTTTTGCTTTCTAATTTCTTAATATTAAGCCGATGTCCCTTCTGGTTCTAGGAATTCTCAATTCTAGGAATTGTACTAGGAAAGACAAGGTGACTTGTGCACCTCTGTCTTTCTGAAACAGAACCAATATTTCTAGACTAACCTGTCTAGAATAGCAGGTCAGGATTGTAAAACAATGGGATTTTGAAAGGCAATTTGAATGAAACTGAATGGAAAAGTTCTGAAGAAACAAGATTCACATTTAGATCTTTGTTTGGTTTTATATTGAATTAAAAGGCAGATTTCTGAATATTTCTACACTGGGTTCAAAAAAATTGATGAGAACTCTCTCTGTAGCTTCTGCCAGTTTATTTTCTTTATTAATGTCAGCTACTTAAAACACGTTATAGGTCAGCCTTAGAACAGAAAGGGACACAGTCTATATAAAAACTTTATTCGTTTAGTATTTCTCCGATTTGTTTTACAGAACCAGCTGTTCAGGTACAATCTTTGGGTTTTAATGACCCTTTCCCAGGCGTCCTTTCTGTAGCTGAGGCTCTATAAATGAAGATAGTGTCAACCTAAAACAAAATTTGCAGCCAAATTGAAGCTTCAGAAAGGCACAAACCTGAGCTTTTCAGGGATATATGTACATAGTTAAGAACCCCAAATCCATTTTGTCTTCTTCTTTGCAGAGTCAGATCCCTAGTTAGGCAGGTAGCTTTCATAGTGTGGCTCAGCTCTCCTGTACAGACTGATAAGGAACAGCTGATCTCTAGTCTGTTGTTTGGAGTGAAAATTGAGCCCTGCAGAACTACAAGGTGTTTGAGAAATGTAAATAAAGCAATAATGATTTTAGAAGCATTCAGCCTAATGCTCTCTTACCAGGTGGTTTCCTATTGAAGGCTCTCCTTCCTCTCTTCCTTTCTTTGCCTTTCACGGAAATGAAGTCTCCAGGCTTCCTGCTGTGAGTCCCCATTTTTTTCCGCCTCCACAGCCCAACGTGATGAAGAATCAACTGTGTCCTCGGTTCACTTTTGAAGGACCCAAGTCTTCCTCCATGCACTTGTGCTCCCCCAGAGGGGGACGGGAGAAACTTACCTGTGTCAGATTGGCATGTCAGGTCTGGAACAGTTCTGCTGCTGTAATCCATGTGGGTCTTCCACAAAGCATCTCCCATCCCTTGACAACAGCTCCCTGGCCACCTCCGTGCCTGCAATGGGAGAAGGGGAGGGCCCAGGTGCTTCACAGTCCCCTGCCTTTTCCCCACACCCAGAAAACACAATGGCTCAGATATGCTCTCAAATTTGAGATGCTGTTTAGAGTTCAGTACTATACCGGTTTGACAGGAGATGGCTTACTTTGACTTGGTAAGATTTAGGTGCCTTTTTGAGATTTTCTTTCAGCAAGATCTTTTATTCTTTTATTGTAATATTAACCTGTGAGAATAGATTTGTGAGCCCATCCCCTCATCACCAATTAAAGCTGAAGTAATTTAGCACAAACTAGCCTGGCAGTATCAAACCTGACATCTTTCATGCACCTTATGTGCAAGGGGAGGTACTACCTATTGAAGTATGAAAAAAAATCTATAAAACATACAATTCTGTCCCTCACCATGGTGTACTGCAGCTCCCAGGGCTGCACTCAGTATGCAGTACAAATCAAATTTCTAGACAACAGGATATGTGTTCCTATTTAGTTTGGTTATAAGGCAATAATTAATTTTCCATTAATTTTCACACAGATTATACTTTCTTGAATATTAACAATGAAAAGCTAATCCAGAATTTACAGCAAATAGAAATAAAAGCTTTTTGTCTTTCTTTATGTCATTGATCTTTTGAGTCAATACCATTCATAAAAATAAATATCTGGCAGAATTAATTTCACATAACTTCAGGCATCTATAGTAGATGTAGCCCTATACGTGGTTTTCTCACCTCTTTCTGCATTGTGACAAGAAACTGGCATTAAGGAATGGCTCATCTGAACTTCTTCAGGCAAACAATTAGTCTGTAATTTAGGGTGATGCAATGAGCACACAACTGCCTATTTCTTTCCAGTGGCAACTGTGGCAGCCCAAGCTGATACCTTCAGGCAGCGGCAGTCATTCAGAATGCTCTTCCAGATGAGACTTCTCCTGTGTGAGATGATGTGTGCAGACCCACTGGCATCATGGCAGCTCTGAAAGTCACTGCCTGAGCAGGAGAGGGACCTGCATATGTATGCCTGCTTGACAGATTATTTGCTTAACTGATAATGATTGTTTAGCTTGCCTATTTGATATTTTTGTCTTAGCAAGTAAAGATGAATAGAAACCAGCAAAAGGTTAAAAGTTTATTTGCTTTACATGTTATTGTTTCTGTAACAAGACTAGGAAATGTTTGCAATTTATATTTTATTTGTTTAAAAATACGAAATCAACAAACATCTCCCTGAAATCCTGAAAGATAATGGACTTTAAAATGTTTCATTCAGTCATATCACAGTAAAATTCTTTAGAGGATAAATGCTTTTTTTACTTTCTGAGAGTCACAAAAGTCCAGAGGGAAGACTTTTTTTCCTCAAAGAATAAAAATATTTTTCTTTCCAACCAGAGTTCAAAATGTTTCCCTCAGGAAGGCAAACATCTTTGTAGTTGTAAGACTACTGTTCAAAACCCATTATGTCAGGATATGTTAGTGTGTCACCTTTCCATATGTGAGCACTGCTGCTCGCACCCTTGCTTATTCAATTCCTTGTAAGTGTAACTAAATATTTTGATAGTGATTAATAACACCTCATTGTTTTAATGTAATGTTTAAACCAGCAGCAAATGGCAAAAACCCCACTACTTAAATTCCAAGCATATTTGGCTCAGGTTTCTACCCCACAAGACAAAATCACTAACCAGTCCACACAGCTCCCCATTGCAGCAGTACTAGTGTTTGCATACATATTTCAGTTGATACTTTTGTTCCTAAATGCATTTATTAGGCAGCAATTTAGGTACCTGTGTAGATTAGAATATGTAAACCAAGGGATTCCCTGACTTTTCTCACTGATGGAAACTGTGCAATAGCAGCGCTGGCCCGGTACGCGCTGCAGAGTGTCTTTAGGGAAAACGAATTGCACGGCCTTTAAGTATGCCTCTACAGGCCTTATAAGCTCTGAACCCCCTTGCTGTAGGATTTCAGTCCTCTGAAGCTCTTTGGGACTGGAAGTGAAGTCCTGTTGTCAGCAGAGCAGGAGCTCCTTGGCAGCTCTGCTCCTGCAGGGGTTTTTATGTAGCCATGGGTTTGTAGTGGCAGAGATGCATGCTTTTGCTATGGTGCCAACTGCGTAAAGTTTCATACATTGTGTCTGATTCTGTGTATTGGAAGAGCTGAACTCTCCATGATTGAATTTAATGTGCTGCTTTTTTTAGTAGGGTGTAATTAAGTTAATTCAACCAGAGAAAACTAATGTTTTCAGCTGTTCCATGCAAAGTGCTATGGTTTGAAAAAACAGCACTAAAATCTGCACATCAGGACAGTTAAGACAGGTTAGTTATGTTCTGTGGCCTGGCAAAAGTGTAGGTTCAGGTTCTCCTAGGAAAAAGAGAGTATTTGAATTTGTATCTCTGCTATTCTAAACCACAGCATGAATGTGTTAAGGATAAGAATGGCACTAGAAATTGTGTCTGGGGGGGAGAAAGGAGTGAAATCAAAACTCTTCTTTGGCACCAGGAGGAAGAAACTCTTTGCAGCCAAGGTGCAAGGTGCCCCAAGGAGAGGTAAATCCTTTTGAAGATTTGACCAAGGGAGAATCCCCTTACAGATGTTGATGTAAACTGCACAAACAAATCAAAAAGGATTGTTCTTTGTTTCAGGAGCTGCTACACTAAATCAGTAATAAAAATGTGAATCAACTAAAATGAATACACAAGCCTAGCAGTAGAACTTGAATTTAAAATAGACTGAACAAGACAAAGAGAAAATGTACTTAGGCATCAAGGTCACTTTCATTCAGGAAGTTTGCTAAGTTTCTAGGTCATTGGGGAAATAATTGCAGGAAAAACAAAGAAATGAGCGTTTGCAAGCCCAGATGGGCACGCACCAAATGGCAGTGTAGGGGCAAATAGCAGCAAGATTTTTGCCAATAATGTAATGCAAAGCTTGTATCATACTGAACAAAGTTTGAGATTATTGGCATTTGAAACACATTAATCACCAGTATCCATCTGGGGGAAAACTGCATCAATAGTACTTGCCCTTGCTTGATATCTAGTCTTTTATGACTTGAGCTTGTCTGCTGAGCTCCATGGTGACTAACCACTCTCCTGGATGAATTTTAGCCTATGTGCTGCTCAGATATGAGATTTTATTCTGTCTTTCCAATTTTATGAGGATTCTGGCTCAGTTTGGAAAAATAAGTGTCTTTGGAAGGTGCTATATTATCAAAAAACTGCACATTTAAACATCTCTTTTTTTCCTCTGCAACAGTGTTCAACAAAATGTGGCCACATTTCATTGCCTAGATTTAGACGCACATTTTCTTACTGATTTTTTTTTCTTTTGTTTATAGAAAAATAGTTGTACAGAGGAAAGTTCATGCTTTTTTTTTTTTCCCACAAGATATACAGACCTGGAGGAATTAATTTCTTCTGTCATATGGGAAAGCTTTCTGCTACCTTGTTTCTCTGCTATGCAGTGGAATTCACCTCCAATTTCTAGCCCAGAGGATAAGGGAATTTGAAAAGCTAGGCTTGCCTATTATGTTTGTTCGATTCAGACCTTTTAAAAATAAGCTGAAGTCTTGAAAGCAGGTGGGACTAGCAAGCAGATTGGTTTAATTTTTATGGAATATGTGTAACAAAGTTGTGGTGGCTGCTTTGAAACTTCTCACAAATGTGTACAGCATTGCACAGGTCTGAGGAGGAGACTCTGAGGGCAACGCTCATTGCCTTCTCCAGGCACCCAGCACCCAATACTGAAGCAGCACCTTCTGCTTTCCAGTTTTTAACAAAACTGCAGTTTGCAGGTCAACACCTATCAGATATCAGATATACCGCAGCTGTACTCACTAATCTGTGCTCTGCACCAAACATGTTTAGGTGTTACACATCCCATTGCGATGCATGAGAGGGGACATTGCAGGGCCAGACTTACTGTGTGCAGGGCGTGAAGTGCTTCTGAATAGGTGTCTGCAGCTTCTCCCTACCTATGTTGAAATCCCACAGCAGGTCCTAGAAAGTTTTCCCTTACCTTGAGCAATGACTGGATAGGGCCCATACTGAGCATACTTGCCCAGCTCTGCAGGTGTTCATCTCCTACATATACCAGTCCACCCAGTATAATATCAAGTGATCTAATAACAGCAATTGTGTGGCTCTTTTTGCTTCATCCGAACATCTGGTGAGCATTTCTAGCACATCATGGAAGAGCATTATCCTGGTTTACAGCTTATCTTGTTCTAACAACATCAGAAATACTAGCCATCAATATGCTCCCTCTTGAGAGCAAACCAATTGCAGGTATGTCAGCTGGCTATGATTATATTCACAGGCTCAAACTCATCTTGTGTCAGCTCATCATGAGTGCAAAACTGTGTAGTTTTAAAATTATTTATTGCCATATGGATTAACCAGATGACCTAATCAATCTGGGGTTTATGATTTGTGTGAAGAACAGTAATTGATGTTAGACAGAAAAGAAACATCTGATGCTTTGAACATATTTCTATAAAAACACATTTTTCATATTATGACATTTATTTCATGAAACATTAATTCTGTTTTCTGCAGAATATTTTAATATTTAGAGTTAAATGTTTTTCTCTCAGTTTGCATTACTAGATAACTATAATAATGCAGAATATATAATAAAGTTTACAGAGAGCTGTAAGACTGAAACAATGTTACAGCTCAAAAATAGAAATGAAACAAAGTCTAAAGAGAAAGCTGTGAATGAAAATTGGTAGAAATTGGATATGTATGTAAATTACAAAATTACAAAAAACAATCTACTGAGATTCACAGGGCAAATAACTCTAGCTACTATTACTTGGCACCAAATAGAAACATTTCATTGGAATTGCTGCTGCTAGAGAAAAAAACTGATGAACATAAATGGTTGCAGGCACACTGGAGTACCAAACAGAAAAGGAACAGAAAAAGAGAAAAAGTGTTTGTATACATGTGTGTGACTGTGCACACAGAGTGTTATATACGTATAGCTATCTGCAAGTCTCAGAAATGGATTGGATTGCCAAGCAAATTTTGTGGCTTTAAAACAACCAGCCACCCTCACTGGGGATGGAGCTCACTTGCAGGCTACAGGCAGCGAAGCCCATTCAGAATGGGATCCTACCAGCAAGTCAGCATTGGACACCAAACGTAGAGATAAAATGGATGGAAGCATGAAATCAAGCTCTGAATTTCATGCTCCACTAATTTATTAATTTAATATAATAGGCTGCTATATAAGTTCTTATGTAAAGTCTTCTGCCAAAATCTGATATAGTATTTATTACTTTAAATCTGGAATGATTCTGTTATTTCTGATAGTAAAGGGGAAAACTGACATTTTTCCTTATCCCTCCTCTTTGCTCAGAGTTACAGCTTTATTGCTAGGTGCTTCTCTAAAGGAAATCCTTTCCATAAAAGCACCCATTAGTAAATGCTAAAAATACGTATAAAAATATGTATATACATATGCACATATAAACACTCCTCTTCCCATGCACATAGATGACATAAATTGTTCTCTGCAGTTTTCTAGAAACCATACTATAGCTGTGGTATTTATTAGACTTGAACTGTATTGTGGGTAATTGTCCAGTAATAACCTTTGGTAAATTATCTGAAGCCTTTACTTTACTTAACAGGGAACGCAGGCTCCCCAAACTCTAATATTATCATCATTCAAGATAACGAGCAACACAAACCATTCTATTACCAATCTAAAAGCAATAAATGTCAAAGTAAAGAACTATGCAATATTCTGGCTTGGAAGAACAAAGGACAAAAGTAATGATAATACCTTTTTATATTTGCAGTCTATTATATCATGCATAACAAATGACCCTGTAATTGTAGACAGTATTATTTTAACAGGTTGTAAAGAGAAAATGGTGGGGCTGAGAAGAGTGTTTTGAACACTGCCCAAACAAAATGCTGTAGGGCTTGTAAATTGTAATACGTGATGGTTTATTTGAATTTTATCCTGAGGAGTATGCTGGATTATTCTGAACCTGTTTTGTTTGTCCCCATGATCGCCTAGAAATCTGTAATGTGACACCAAAAATCCTTGTTTGCCACGTTGATGGTCTTACTAATAACTTGGTGACAGTCAGCTCTCCTCTGACACAAGCACAAGCAAGGACAAAAATATATTTTAAAACATGGGTTATTGATTTATGGAAATTCCTAATTTGGGCATTCATAGACCTTTCAGAGTTCACACAGCATTTCAGCATTTATTCATTATGAGCCTGAGGGTTACTGCGAGTAGCAGGTGCTCTGTCTGCTGCTGCACTTATGGTCGTATAGATTAAGGTATTCATGGATTTATAAAGTGACTCAACTTTAAGATATCTTGTTTCAAGTTTTTTAGTTTTTTGTAAACAAAAGCAGTAGATAGTCTGCTGTTTGATCAGCATTAGAGTAGCTTTTTTTGAAGTTAAGTGTGAAGGAAATTGCCTGAAACTGAGGAATCCAATCCCTCAGCCACCGCTTTGTAAAAGTATGATAATTCTTACTTTCATTGCCTATTTTAAGAAAAATGTTTTGCTGAACAACAAAAAAAAGTTTGTCTGTGCTTCATGTCAGAATGTGAAGGTCTGCAAAGCAAGGCATTTAATAGAACAAATATTTAAACTATTCTCTATGTGTTTGAGAGAATTTATTCATGTTGCTTTGATGTACCAATGAGGCAATTCGTACAAGTGCCAATTATACTTTAGATCTCATTCACCAATATGCATGGTCAAATTCTGTTTCTGCGTACCTAGTCCTGAAGTAAAATCATCCATTCTGCTCTTCCTCTAGATTTACACTTGTGGACATGAGAATAGGATTTAGCTGTAAGGGGGAAAGTTAAGAGTTCTTTGTCCAGAAATGAACCCTTTGCTGACATTATATTGCCTTATAACTTGTGATTCTTTATGCCTTCCCTAATGTGGCCATTTTATACCCTTCCTCAACCAATGCAAAAGATTCCATCCAACTCAGGACCTTGTAGGGTCAAGCCCCATACAGTTTCATTAGGTTAAATTCTATTTTTACTTCCTTCGGTGCTTTATTATCAGCTGATATATAGACCCTAAATGACAAATACTAAACTGAACAAACCTTGCTTGTAATATCTTAATTAAGCTGGTTTAATAAGCTGCCTTTGGCTTATGTTTGTGGTTCATGAGGTCACGTTACCTCACCACCTCAAAAATGAATTAACAGAAGCAGTTTTCCAGAAGTGGTTGTCAGAGAGAAAACAGGCCCTCATCACAAAGCTGTAAAATTTAGGTTTCCACTTGTACCGCTGCTTAACAGAAGTAACAGAAAAAAATAGCAAGCACTTATTTTACATATCTCTTTCCTTCTTAGGGAAAACAAATGATTAAATTTCTCAATATTTGCATTTTCCCCATCAGCCTATAATTCAAACCTGTCAAGTGAATGGCAGGGGGTGTCAGCGCCTATCGCATCTCTACTTTTGGAAAAGATCAGAATCCAAGCTTCCTGATGGTACAGCCATACTGCAGTTTCCATAGCAGATCTCAAAAAAGATGTTCCCCATGAAAGTTATTTATACAGCTATTTTCAGGTAAGCTCCAAAATAATGAACACAGATTGTGTTGTGTTTTATTTTTGCTCCTTCTTTCTCATATCTGAATGAGTGTTACACATTTATCTGTATGTTCATCTGTTTCTGTTTGTAATTTTATGGGGTAGCATCTGTGAGTGGTAGTTTTTTATAATAACATGTATATAAGTGAAATCGACAGTTGGTTTAAGGACTGTGTTCAGTAAGCAGAGAAGTCTTGGATGACTGATACCAGTTACTGCTACATAGCTGAGATATGAAGAGGGATTTAGTTAAATGGTTTACCTAAGTGTCAAGATTATTGTCATCTTTTCTTGGGCTACTACAGAAAAGAAAAGTCCTTTTGGACTGAAAAAAAAAATTCATATATAACAGAATTGTCTTTTTAAGCCTACTTTTTAAGCTACTGTCTCCTTACCCCAAATGGCATTTGGTTGCTCATCAGACTTTGTCAGGCTCAGAAATAGTTTCAGAAAGAACATATGTGAATCCATCCTCAGACAAATGGTAATGCTGTCACTGAACTTCGACTAAGACAAGTGACAATGTCCAAGATAGGAGAAAATAATTAAGGAAAATATTTTCTATTTGCTTATATATTGAGTTTTAATTCCCAATTTATTGTTGAAACTGAATGAGAAGCTATGTGAATGTTCCAAGTATCAGTGTGAAGCCAGGAGTGTAAGATTTCAAATGGTACCGCTAAGGTATAGGAAGTTTCAGAAAAAAGTGTAAATACCAAAAGTCTTCCTCTGTGAAAAAAAAAAAATACAGGGGTAGACTATTGCTAATCCAGTTACAGCCTATTTGACTCCGCACAAATTATATTTGGCACATCGCTAGTAAAACTATAATGTAAGGCTTTGCACAAATTAATTTACAAATATGATTTACCCTTATTGAACTACCTCTGCAAGGCTTAGGGATTAGAGTTTGCTTCTAAGTCAAATGAATATTAAGAAATAACTAGTAAGACTTTTGTATCCCAGGAGAATTTTCCTTTCTTTCAGTGATTTTTTGGTGATTTTTTTCAATCACAACAGTGATTACTTATTAAATCTCAGTCCTATTGTGCTGGGCTTCATTATGAGCAGGGAAGTTGTCACACCTGAAATGGAATATCCATTCCCCCAGTTGTATTTGCAAATGTCTGACAAATTGATCTATCCTTCATCTTACCAGTCTCCTACCAGTCTCAGCAGTTCCCCATGTTCATCATATATTGGTCCCAATAGCTATGTCTCTTACTAGTCGCCCTGAAATTATTAGAAGTCTATTTAAGAAGACATGAAGAAGTAGTATTGGAATTCCTTATCACAGACTCAAATAAGTTGCTTCTGGTACTTACCTTATCATAACATGCTGTGGAACCCATCACCAGAGCAGATAACTACATCTCTTAAGCTTGTTTCTGTAATTTACTCGCTTTTGAAAAATCAATATGTGACCATCTCTTACATATGCTTATTTCATATATTAGAATACAGCTTCTACTGACTATGCAAATAACTTTTGTGAAACTGAAGTAACACACCTTTAATTTTTACTGTTAGCCAAAATGAGGGATTATTTAATACTTCTGAGTAACAGGATATCTTCTGTATATGAATATGCTAGAGTTCACCTCATTTATGCCAATGAAACTTCCTAAACCTGCATTTTTGCTACGGTACTTCTGCAAAGCTTAAAAACCTTCAGTAGAGTCAGTAACTATATACTAAATTTTTGCATCTAATGCATAATTGTGATGAATAGAGCTTGAAGATGACAGATTCAACTTAATTGACTGTATCTTTTCCTAAACATTTCTAGTTATCTTCTAATATTGATAATAATATTTTGTTGGGGAAAAATTGGGGGTTTTTTTCATCAACAACATGAAGCACTACAACAATTTTAAATTTTTTTTACTTATTTTCTTGTTATAGAGAAGCATGCTTAGAGCTTCTTATTTTCTTCCAGGTGAGTGTTTTCCTAAAAAAGCTGTTGTTAGAATTTAATTCTGTATTAATTGTTCATAAAAGAGTGTAGCAAATTCAGAAAAAAAATCTGATAGAAGTCATGTAAGCAGACAACACTGTACACTTTACTGGATAATGGTTGAGCAAAGAGGATGCAGCTGCAGGAAAATCGATACTATTATGGTGCACACCGACAAAAGCAGGTTCCCACCTTTCCCTGTGACATATCCCAGCAATCCTCAGGGAAAGCATGGGAAACATTAGTGAGAACAGCTATGCAGTTATCTGTCCATAAAGTGTCATTTCCTTTGGTTTGGTTTCTTGTTTTGTTGTCATTGATGGTTTTTTTTAACTTTATTTCCATAATAACAACAAACCCTTCAAGCTAGGCACAGCTAGTTAGGAAACAGAATCTTCAATACAGGGAGATTGTCGCATTTTGAAAAGAAATTGTTCTGATCTATAGAATTCTTCTTTACCAATTTCATCTTCCAAAATATCATGTAAATGAAAATTAAGGATTGAATATAGTTGAACCATTTTGATATAAGAAAGTTTTGCAGCTATAACAAAGCAATATACTTATGCAATATTTCATACCACATGCACATGTTATACCCAATTGCAATATATTTTAAGGGTTAATATTTCATCTTATACTAGAATAAACATGCCGCCACACAATGCTTTTGCTTCAAATAAAGTCTGTTTTTTGATTAAAGACAATCTGCTTGATCAATTTTTCAAATCTGTCTCCCGAGCATAAGACTAAGGTAGGAGATGCAGACTTTCTAGACTTGATTATTTTTAGTGATAATAACCCGCATATTCTCTTATCTACAGAGCATCCTTGAGCTCTGTATGTCACCATTTTGTGACAATGAATATGAGAGGTTAATTGTGCCCACTTATCATTCTGCTATAGGAAAGGTAAAATACTACGCATTTTGTCCAACTAAAAGTTTATTAATTATTTAATTCTTAATGTGATAATTACATTTAAGAGACTTAATAGTAAGTACTAGTAAATTTTAAGTGCTAACATAGACTGGTGTTAACAAGGACAGGAACTCATGTGTTTCATACACCTGAAAACACTCTCCTTCCCTACACAACTAACAGGTGAGATTTATCGTTATTGCTCTCAGCAGGAATTCCCCAGCTTCATACTCCACTGCAGGTTTGCCTTTAGGCAAATCTGGACAAGGTCTAAGAATTCAGCATAATTAAACAAACACTTCCTATAGGCAGGTCATTCAGATGATACTAAATGCAGAGCAAAACTTTTCCTGCATACTGGGTGTATCAGAAAGACTTTTATTTAGTTAGTTTTTAATCCTGCTGTAGTACATAACCTACATGATGCAGCCCTGTTTTAACATCAGTCAAGGTGTAGTTTTGACAAAGGCATCTCATGATCTTGTTTTACTGAGACCTGTCTATAATATAATCACAAATACTTATTACAAATCGTAGAAGTATGCTGGCATGGTTGAGAAATTAGATTTATCTAATCCAGTCTAGGATGCAGGCTGGCTAGCACACACCTTCCAAATCTATCATCTGCAAGTCCAGCACATTCTATGGTGTGTTCAGTTCACTGCCCCAAGAATAAAGACCTGTTCTGCCTATCATATGCTTGTGCAAATAACAACACATTTCAGACAGTAATGGAAGATTCCTGAGGTTGTTAATGCATCCTGGAGATGAAGACTTTGTGTTAATGGGGAATTACATGGAATGGCATAGTTCAGGGTCCTGTGGGACTTCCACACTTTCAAAAAATCTCATCACATATACTTCAAAAGGAAGTGCTAATTAAAAGTATAAAAGAGTGTAAGTGGTATTTGTGAACCTGTTATCCAAAGCTGTATTGCTGCATCTGTTATGCATTGCAATTAGTCATAGTTTAATGAGAAAATAAAATATCTGAGGTCTGCACTTCTATAACTACAACCCCCCTCCCCACATTCCCTCCCCTAAAAAAGCAGTCACAACACACCTGTAATGTTGTAGTGGAAAAAGGCATTATAATTTCAGCAGATGTATAACCTGCATAAGGAATTTGCGGTTGTAGTTTTGCTTTGATCCAGATACATCATTGAACTGTTTTTCAAACTTTTAAAACTGGCAGTGAAAATAGAGGTTTTGTTGTGGAACAGAGGGGAAGATGGATCAGATGTTACATATAGATGTTCTTTGCATGGCCCACTTTAATATGTCTCTTGATATGGTATATTGCCATAGGTACATCTCCTACTGAATTTTTTTTCAGTAGAATTAAAGAAAAAATATGGAAGGTACCTCTTACAAATGCAATATCATAATAATTAATCCTGTTGGGAAGAGTTAATTCACTGGAAAATTTGTAGATTTAATGAAAACAAAAATCTCCTTTTTAATGACCTTATCTTTCCTAAAACGCTCTAAATGCCTGTGACTTTGGTATATCTGTTTTATTGAATGCTCTCTAATAACAATTATTACTCTGGCTTCACAGCGTAGTAAGGGTTGTAGGTTTGGGGCTTTTTATTCCTCCTTCCCTGCCCCCCTTCCCCTCCCCCAGTATAAGTAGGATTTCAATAGCATAATAAAAATCTGAAGCTAACTATCATAAGTACAATGGGAAATTTCATTGTCAGGCTTTATCCAAATTAAGATATCTTTGGTAACATTTCACACTGCTGCTATTTGCAGTTCAGAGCCATGATTAGACATTAGATTAATATAGAATATAGATCAAAATAGATCAGTTCTTGGCCATAAGCAATATGCAGGAGTTCTTTCTGTTTCAGTGCTACAAAAAATTATTACAAGAAGTTGTTAAAAAAAAAGGGTAAGATTATTAGTGGAAAAAACCTCATAATATTAGGAAGAAGTAGAATGAAATATAGAGTATTTTTCTATATTGATTCTGTGATTTTAGAATTTTAGAATGTAAACTATTTTTTACATTTTAGAATGTAAACTATAACTTGTGGTGTAATGATATTTAGCAGCAGCCAAAATCAGTACTCTCCTCTAAAATCACAGTAGTGGAAAGGGGGAGAAAAATGTCAGTGGTACAACATTTTCTTA
Organism: Scolopax mira; assembly: GCA_004320125.1. NCBI lineage: Eukaryota > Metazoa > Chordata > Aves > Charadriiformes > Scolopacidae > Scolopax > Scolopax mira. The sequence goes on along the minus strand of BJBW01012526.1, from coordinate 23,511 downwards.
ACAGCTCTTTCACTGTTTTGAAATATAAAAAGGACAACATACTTTCAAAACATTTTTCCTTTTTTTTTCAAGTCCTGTAATTTATACCTACCTTAACAATGCTGATTTTTTAAAATTTTAATTGTTTAGCTACTCTATACTTACTGTGGATTTGACAGCATTTGTTGGTGTGCTTATTTTTACTTGTTGGATCCCCTTTTTCTGCATGATCCTTTCTTTCCTTTGTGAAATATTTCCTTTCCTAAGGGAGACTTTGGTGTCATCGGCAAACTCGCTGAGGGTGCACTCACTCTATCCCACCATCCATCTCCAAGATGTTGAACAGCACTGGTTTTCCCTGGTTGCACAGCATCTCTTTTCCCCGATTTAGGGAAAACACTCTATTCTAATTCTTGTTTTGTTTAGTAATGCTTGTTTCTAACAGTGTGGGGTTGTTTGTTTAAGTAATTTGGCATTGGCTTTTCTCCTTTTTGGAATGGTAGGTATTTTAAAGGGGAGAAATTCTTGGAATTCGTTCTATGGCAGCAGCAGAAAAGTTACTCTTGCACTGGAATCATGAATCTCAAACTCTCCTTGATGAGGTTTTCTTAAAAGATAAAAAGTTCCCGGTTTACATGTCTGCAGATGTAAATTTACATTCAGAGGAGCGTACAGTCTAAATAGTGAAAATACAAAAAACATTGCAAAGAAAATAAAAATAACCAAATCTTTTAAAAAAATGATTATATTGTGGATGTGGACTGTGTTCATGTGATTTGTGAATATATTTTCTTGCAACTGTCTTTACAGAATGTCACAAAATAGGTCTGAAATGTTTTTGGATACCAATACAATGATGGTCAGTCTCTAATTAATTTTTTTTTAAATTCCTACTTCAAAATGCATATATGTATAAAATCCATGTAAGTTTGGGGACTTGTACATCTGCCCTAATTATCCAGAGTCTCAAAGGCCAACAATAAAAAAGCAACTCTGAGGATTTCATTTATGTATAAATTTTGCTTTTTTCCATCAGATCAATTTTTGTCACAATTATTTTCTATTAAATTTAATGGTCTAGGTTGTGTTTTCCTGGGTTTTTCTTTTTTTTTTTCCCTCATCATTTCTTGATCTAGCAAAGACCAAAGACATTAAATGAAGGGTAAAAAGTTCTTTAATATAAAAAATAAATAAAAAGGCAAATTTATCTGGTTATTTACAGGACTGCTATACACCTGGTATTTTGAGTAAGATTGATAAAATGAATACTGATTGTCAGCAAAGAAGGGAAAATCACTCTGTGTTTAAAATTTGCATTCTCTAAGGAGTGGAATCCATTTCATATCATCAAAAAGATAAGATTACTTGTCACCCATGTAATGCATGAACTTAATATTGTCACAGAAAGTGACATTTAAGATTTACTTAGATTCTTCATAATAGACGTTTTATAACCTCCCTCATGTAAGCCATAGCATCTCTGGAGATGTTGCCAGATGAATGTGGTGTATATATTCTCACAGGGACTAGACAAATTTTGTACCTCAAAAAAATTTCACCTCTGTCTGTGATCCACTGCACTTGCAGTAATATCACTTTTGATATTGTCTAGCCAAATCTGTATGTAGGGTACCGTTTCTTGCAAAAACTACAGATAACCAGGAAAAGAACAGGAAGGGATGGGAGGAATTCTGAGGGCGAGAATGTGCAATAAATTTACACAAGAACAAGTGATTTTCAAGAACCTGAAAGGTTAGGAAAAAATGGTTTTCTCTCAGTTTCAGTGTAAGACTGAATGATGTTACAAGTGGGTATTTGGCCAGCTTCCTGCAAAAGACTAGATTCTGTTCACCTTGTTTATCATCAGAAATTAAAGCTGCAGCATTATGAAATCAAGGTTTCTTTCTCATTTTATCTTAGTGGAGATGATGCTGATCTGCAATACAGGAGACCTGAATTTTACTCCTGGCTTCTTCCCCTGATCTATCACTGAGAGAGATCTTATGTGACCTCTTTTTCCACTTCAATACTTCTGTCTTCTTTAATTAATATCTCGGAAAATTACATCTCCTACTCCTGATATCATCTAGCAAAGAGATTCTGATGATATAGCTGATGCCTCTACATGGTGCTCTAATGTGTAATGATAAAGAAAATAATGATAATCCCAAATCATGAAGTCATCCATCCTCTGGCTCACAATGACTGTGGAGCACAGATTCCCTCAAGGTTTTGGTAAAACTGTGGAGGCTGACACAAAGCAAGTAATTTGTGGGAAGGATGAGAGGGAAATTATATAATGAAAGCAAGACTAAATGGCTTCACATCCCTGTAGGTATTTCAAATGAGGTAGGATATTTCAGCAAATAAGCCTCTCTATCCACGTTACTCATAAAAACTCCTGTAATAGATACAAAACAATGTGTCTCTACTTATGTCATTTGGTGGTGGTATTGTTTCTTTGGTTTTTTGGGAGTTTTAATGTGGGGGTTTTTTGGTTGATTTTTTTTTAATTAATGCCTCAGTGTCTCTACCTGTACTCTGTGAAATTATCAAAATTCTTTATGTGTCAGAATGCAAGTAAAATCCTCTGTCTTCTGAACTCGTTTTCCTCTTCTTCAGTTATCCTTTCTCTTCTTCTTCTGCCTTAAGACTAAAATCCTCGTAAGTGCTAAGGAAACTGTATTTCCTCTGAAATTAAAGATTTTCCTTGTTTCTTTCTCTCTGTTTTCCTTATTAAGCTAATTCAAATAAATATTTTATTTGAAATGAGGCATAAGAAATGCGGAGGAGTTGACCTAGTTTGTTTCTTATTGTTATAGTATATTTTCAGTAATACTTAAGAGGCTTTTCTGAAACATCTTTCCAATATTTTTATTTCCTTCCCAGGATCTCTTTAGTTTTAATATTCATGAGGAATCCGAAGCTGGCTTCAGATGTAGATAGGTCATTTCACTCCATATGAACTCAGTGTGAGGAAATGTTTACACTCAGAAAGCAGAAATGTAGTATATGTGTGTGAGGGTTAAACAAGTGTTTTAGAGACAGCAAAAGCTTGCTTTTCTAGGAAGATAAAAAATTACTTATTGTGAAGTACTTAAAGTTCAGATTTTTTTTCCTGTATTTTCACTGTATTGTACTACAGAGGTTGTAGGTAGATGCAGCTATAGCTAGCTACAGATGAGAGCAGACTTTGACCCAGGGTAACCTATACAAACTAGAGATGTTTTGTCTTGGAGGTAGTTTAAACCTGTGGATGAATCTAACTGCAGTGCATAAAACAAAGACAGGTTGTGTGATGTTTTCTGATGTCCTTCTACCATCTTGGAATTTTACTCAAATAATTCTGATTCCCCCCTCCCCTTTTCCCCCCCCTTTCCCCCCTCCC
>BJBW01012526.1:0-19998 GCA_004320125.1 Scolopax mira | reverse complement strand
CCCCCCCCCCCCCCCCCCCCCCCCCCTTTCCCCCCCCCCGCCCCCCCCCCCCCCCCCCCCCCCCCTTTTATCCTTTGCAATGGCTAGGCTCTGCTTTGCCCCAATCAGTTCCTTGGTGGATGTGGCCTTTCTGAGCATAGTGGCCAGCTTTACCTGCTCATGTTGTCTGCACATAGGAAGTCTTATTGCTAAAAAGAAGGTTTTTGACCTCCTGAGCAGCAAGTGACTTTATCACACCCTCTGGAGAAGGCACCTTCAGCTGCTTGCTGGGTATGGGGATCGGGGAGAGTCACTTGTGGCTTGGCAAAGAACTACCCTTGCAGGGAGTGATTTGCCTAGGAAATTTTTTTCTGGAAGATCCTAGCAATTCAGTAGGCATCTCCTGTCATCTGCTTTGCAAAGGCAGTTCTTGTAGCTGCTGTTAAATTATAGTGTGCTATTTTTGGCAAAATGGAAATGCTTGGGAGTTTAGTCTTAAATAGTCTCTCTGGAGAAGACATAATTTTTTCATAACGAGAGTCAGAACAGAGACAAAAATAAGAACTTTGAAGAGAGAATTTCTCACAAAATGCTTTTTATTTCTTTTTTTCTTGAATGTATATGACAGGACGAAACCTTAATGACACTACAGAACTTGGATGTGAGAAAAGCTAGATTTCACCTTAGCAGAAGGCAGACAATATTGCTGAAAAAATGTAGAATTTGTATTTCACCTGATTTTTCTCCTTCACAGGAACATTAATGAAAGGAATGAATCTATTTGCTAACTTAGAGTGTAGCATTGTAAATAATTAGCTCAGCATTACCTTGGGAGGTTTGCTTCAAAATGCAAGCAAAATGAATGTGATGTAAGGATTTTGTTCATCCCCTAAAGCTTCCTCACTCTTCACTGTTTTAACCAGAGAAAGCCTGTTTCCTGCAGCCTGGTACTCGCATCAAGGATGAGACAAAGAGAGCATCTCTCTAGAGAGTGAAAAGCTCTGTTTGAGGCCAGCAGCGTTTGGGGCTTTTTTTTCCCTCTCCCTTTTAAACACCCATCCTGAAATTTACTGTATTGTTGAGGGATATCTGAGGGATGTCATATGCATTGGCACATCTGCTGTATAAAGGATTTCCTTGTAACCCACAGTGTCTGCCAGATTGTCACTGGTACCGGACATTGAGTAGAAGTCTGCCTAATATTTATCAAGGCATAGTTTGTCACTGAGACTATTTTGCAATGTACACTTACTAAATCCAAGTTTTTGTTAAAGAGGAGAATTTTGAACTTTCTGTAAATAAAGCACAGCTTCTGATCACTGATGTACAGTAAAACCAGTTTATTTTTTACTGTAAGCATTCTCTGGAACCTGATTGATTTTTATATTGTGCATTGCTGCCTAGACATCAGCTCCATCTTCCCATAATGAAAACCTGATACCCTTTCTTCATGGAGGTCTGGACACTTGATGACACTTGAAAAGAAAATGTCATTTTGTGTCTGCTGAAGGTGTGATGAGATGTGCCTGACAGGTTTGGAAGCTAGCACACAATCAGAGAAATTCACATTAAACTGCAGTGTAAGGAGCTGATTAATTCAGTATTCTCATGGATACTATTTGTTGCAAATGTCATCTTGATTTGAGTTGTTTTTTCCATAGAGCAGGAGCAGGTGTGTTTTCAGGTACTGTGTTATTTCACAGGGAAGTGTCCTGCGTGAGCGAAACTAGAAGTGATCCGGGCTTTCACATATTCCTCTCTAGAAACAAAATGTGATGTGGTTATTCCTGGCACCACAGGGAATACTGAGTGCCTAGTTCTAGTAGCAATAAGCCAAAGGGCTTGTTTGAATTCTAAAAAGGTGTGAGCTGGCTTTAGTGTGAGCTAGATAGGATGGTTTAAATAGAAAAAGTTCAGCTTCATCTCACCTAAAGTTTGCACCGTCTGCAGTACCCTCAATAACCTTGCTGGCATGATTTTTTTTACCTTCTGCCTATAAAGGCCTTAAAGATATATAAAATATACACTAGCAATTGCCTTCACTGCATTTTCAAAAGGTTATTTTGTTACAACCTTCAGTCTGTGTTTTTTTGCAGTGCTTTATTTCTTGTGTGTTTGCAAGATAGTTTACTAGCTTTTTTCTTGTTTTGTTTTGTTTTGGCCTGTGTGAGTCACCTTTCCTCCTCCAAATTGCAGAGGCTGTTCCCGCACTTCTTCTCATGTCCTCATGCAGAGGAGGAAACATGGTGTCGTGCAGCCTGGGCAAACGATCAGTCAGTCGGAAAAATGCCCTTTGGCTCTGCTTAGGCTTGTTAAGAACTAAGTAGGCTGACAGCATTCAGCTTGAGAAGCAATAAGCGCCACCTTCTGAATTTGAGTTTAGAAGAAATGTGTGTGAATAGTACAGTGTGTGTATGTATATATGCGTATATAAATATATATATATATATATATATATAAGCAAAACAAAAAAGACAGCTGGAAAGTGCATAAAGATTATATGCAGATGAACTCTCGCTGCAGCAGGCAGCCTTGTGCCATGAGCTGGAAGAGGTCATCCCCTAGCTGATCAGGCCTGGAAGCAGCAGCTCAGCTTTTGGACTCAGGGGGTTGTGCTGGCCCCTACCCAAGGTGGGAGCCCACCTGCCATGGTGCGTGCCCTGGCCTCTTCTTGGTCTTTGAAGGTGACCTACTGGCCCCCACATTCTGCACCTCTTGGATGTAGCCGCTGAATTGATAAGCAGAAGTTTGTGGAGAAAATTTTGTATGTGTGGGTAGCTCGTTGATAAGATCTCAGAGGATCAAAACCCAAAATAAACGCATCTCTTAGCCTATTATCAGATACTGAACCTAATGCACCTTTTATACCTTTCTGGTGCTTGAAGTACGCAGCTGGCTTTCTAAATTCATCTTGTGCCTTGACTGTCAATTGCTTCACAGATATATAGCACTCTAGACAAGCCAGACTGAGCAGGACAATATTAATATATTTATTATTACAGAATAGCATGCATACTATTTAGTATTGATAGGCCTTCATGTCTGATTTTTTCTGAAGTGCAAGTGGAGTTATATTTTATAAAAATCATATAATTTCACTGAACATTATAACCACACAAAAAATGGGCTGTTGCCAAAGTTATATTAACTAAATAATTCATAATGGAAAACCACTTTTCTCACAGTGGCAACCCCACATCTCATCTACTTCAACAGAAAGAGGAAAAATGAAGAGGAAATAAAAAGGAACTTATAATAGCTGCGTAAACATTATGCTTATCTTGAACTTGGATTTACATTTAGGAACAGTGTTAATAACCAGAGAAGATAACAACATCAATTTGAATATTAAAAAGTAATTCAAGGGTTAAAAGGCTGAAAATGTTCAGTATTTTTGTTTTATTCTGCACTAATAGCATTAACATCCTTCTTGTTTAACTCTGGTTCTTGTAGCTTTTACTTTGACTTGTTTTCATAAGATATCAGTATTTTACTTCACTTTTGCATCAACAGATAAGAAAACAAAGAGGATAGGGGGAGAGTGCTCCCCTCAGAGTAGGACTGAATCCCTCAGAATACAATTCTGAAAGGTTCTAGAGCTCATATTTTAAAATAAACACAGCATTTTAACCCTACCCATTATGATAGCTTTATTCCTATGAGCACTGAATTTAAGAGATTAAGGGGAAAAACCTGCAGTATTAAAAAAAGTAAGAGAGGAAACATCTCCCATCCAAAACAGCCACTGTGAATACAAGAGGCGATGCTTTGAATAGCTGCATATTCTATTGGGGAAGGGAAGGCTGTGAAGGTAGTTATGAATGGATTTATTCTTTTAAGGTATGGTTGACAAAAAGGCTTAGAGGTATTGGTGCTGGGTCTACTTATGCTCCTTTATAAATCAGTCATTTGCATCAAACTCTATTGCAGTGCATTAAAACAAAGCAGAAACAAAAGCCACTGAATTTGCTTTGTCAGAACAAGAGAACAGAAAGGACACACCACAGAAAGCATAATCTGGTTCTCTGCTGGTAGATGGTACCATTTGAAATCTTCTCAGTCAAACAGTTTAACAGAATGATATGATATCTAGCCTGACAGACCACTTGGATTTTTAAGGGATACCATACTGCTACAGCCCCATAACAATTTTTTTAATTTTTTTTTTTCCTTGTGGGTGTGTGTGTGAGGAAGAATGTGCTTACATATAAAGCCAGACTAGCAAAAGACTCTCACAGCATATATCACTTACCAGCCCTGAGTTAATTGGCACCAGGACTTCCCACAGAATTTAAGCAATCCTCAGATACTCTATTCCCCTTTGTTTTCAGAGATGCTTGAGTTTGTCCTACACCATATATTTATTAATATGCCATAGATTTCTGTATGTTTTTTTGTGGCTTTTGCTAGTTTCTTCTATCAACTTCTATTTCATACCAGTAAATTAGAGGGATACATGTCATCTGTTGCTTGATTCAAAGTATTCTACAGTGTGTCTGGTCTTTCCTTTTCTGCTTTACAAAAGGATCTTTCTTGCTAGAGAGCATGTATTTAAGAGGGCAGAATGAATCAGTAGGTTCAGAGGAAGGCATACAGGACTATCTAAATATTTTTCCTTTTCCAAATATTTTAATCATGTTGGTAGGGGCAGTGGTGAAAGGAACATTGGTTTGAATGATTTTTCATGAATGTAATTTGAATTCTTCTTCAGACTTAGATTTATAATCATCAGCTCAAAAACCAAAATCTAAGAAAATGTAGCTACTTATCTATTTCCAAATTACTGTAGAGGTTGAAGACATATAGTGATACGACATCCTGTAACAGCTAGATGTTTTAGTTTGTAATACTGCTAGAAGGAAAGAATACAAGGAGTTCTGGAGAAAGGTTGTTTAAACTTTCTTAAAAATAAGAAGAGCCCCTTAAGTAAACCTCATCAGCTTGATTTTTGGCAAAAAGTTCCCCATCTGATTTATGGTGGTATATATATAAGTACACATATTTATACATATGTTTACATTTATATTTATTTTAGTCACATTATTCTTTAAGTTTTTTCAACTACAAATCTTAATTTTGCTTCCTTGCATTATTGAAATATTTTTTTCTCTACTTTCTTCTGGGGCTCTGTTTTCCACCTTTCAAAATATTCAGAATAGAATGAAAGGAGAAGGATCTGGGAGTTGGTGAGGTGAAAGAAGAACCTTCAGAAAATTAATTTCCTTTTCCATTTAATCTTTTATCCTGTGTGGAAAATGTCAGTGTTGAGCAGTAAAGCAACATTTGGGTCACAGATTGCTTTTTATTTTGTGGATTTCTGCAGTAACAGTATTCTTACTGACAGAATCCCTCATGCAGTATGACTGCTGTAAAATTTGACTTTGCAAGCATTGTTGGCATTAAAAAACATCTTTAAGGATTTTTGTTTTACTTTGTTTTTTTTTTAAAGGTATATTGCTAGTTGAACAAATTTACTCTCAGGCTGCCCCTTAGAAAGTGAGGTTCAGGTTTTTATTTAGTTTCTTAGCTGTTTTATTGGCTTTTTCCTTCCCCATCAGCAAAAATAGGCCCCTCAAGATAAAAGCAGAATGTAAAAAAACTCCATTGGATATTCCAAGTGTTAATTCCTGCGTATCTTTTAGATTAGCTTTTTTTTTGGGTGTAATTGGAAAAAGTGACACAGTATTGGTGCAAAGAATTAAATACATGAAGAAAAGCTACATGGAGATTTCATATATGGAAAGGCTTACACAGCATTCTAACATGCACAGCTGTGGACCTATGATCAGTAACAATTTCTTTTCAAAGAATCTGGCTGTCTTTTGAAGTTAACTTCAGATTTTATTCCTCAATAGAATACCAAAAAGATAAAACAAAATGAGGAAATAGCCTCCCAGGTGCTATTCTGATACCCCACTTGTGGGCATCTCCTTGGTAATACCATCCAAATTAGATAGGAACAACACAAATCTATATGAACTTGATAAATGCTGCAATTATGGATTGATTTCTTCAGCAGGCCTTTTACACATTGTTAATGGTTGTGGTTGAAAGAGGCTTACCTCACAATTTCTGGTCAACTGTAATTCATGCTCCTGTGTTTCTTTGGAGTTGATTGACTGTAAGTATGGTTTACATCCCTCTTTTACACCTCAGTTTAATATGGGTCTGCATGATCTAGCTGCACAATGCAAGCAGGCTCACAACCATAGGTTCCTTCTTTACATCAGTGCAGCCTTATGTGCCTCATATGTATGTCCATACTTGGCTGAAAGTTTTGAAGTCTCATAGGGATGCAATTGCCTCTCTATGCAACATTTTGCAAAGGATGATTTCTGACTTCTGAACTTGCTTAATATAGTTCAGATATAGGAGCAGGAATCTGAGAAAGATGGAAATATGGCATTATTGTTCAGATTCATTTCACTGACTTAGGCCTCCTGAAAATGTTCTGCGTCTGATCTAAATTAATCATTTGGGCTTTTTCTATAACAATGGGACTTGACAGTGAAGGTACTTATTCTTTTTTAGCTGTGGAGGGATTCTAAATTAACAGCTTTCACCATACAGACGCCTTCTCAGACATCCTGGATAAGTCTTTTGCAGAAAAATATTAATGGGGAGGATCCGGGCAACTGCTGGATGTGGGGAAGTTAGAGAAAGGAGGAAAAATTTATGGTACCGTGTCCCTTCACTGATTCTCTTTGAAAATCATTATGCTAAAGAGGGCCTTTCCATCAGCATCGTGTTTTAAATATTTCAGATCCCTTGAACTAGCAGTCTTGTTCCCAGCCTCAGTTAGAGGAAGGATTTGCTTTTCTGTGTACATAGAACTGGAAGTTTTTGCCTCCATATCACAAACTGGAATGTTGAGTACCTCTCCACAATCTCTAAAGTACCTCTGCAGGTACTTTAGTTTGGGCTGCAGAATTATCCCAAACTCAGAATGGATATTAAGCACCCAAAAGGGACTAACACAAGGATGATACAGATAACAATCTGCATCCTCTTCACAGGTGAAAAATAGCACCTTACAAAGGAAGCTAGGAGATTTTGAATAAATAAGCCCTGGATATTTCTGGCTCCCAGTTCATGCAGAACTGACCTTTCAAGAGCACAGGACATAGAGATTTTCAGTGCTTAAGAGGTCTTATCAGATTCTTGTCATATCAGGAACAGCATAAAATAGGTTGATCAATAAGAGCACTACACAATGAGAAGCTCATTGTATATGTGCCTTTTAAAATCAAGTGGTTCCTTGAAACAAAATTGCAGATATACAAAATGTGAGACAGTGCAAGTATCTTTAAAAAGAAATAAAAATTAAAGGAAAATACTAAGAATGTGGAAGAATTTAGGGACTTAGCTCCTGGGATACTAGAGAAGAAAGGAATAAGTGAAACATTGGGAGCTCCAGAATTCATGGTTCATTCTTTTTTTTACTTGATAGGATCCTTATGAACAAAATAACACCAAAGAAGTATGCAAGTGCAGCATTCAGTATTCTGTATGCAGTACTGTAACAGTTGTAGTTTCCATGACAGAAATTAATCAAAAGACTGTGTGGGAACTGCAAAGAGCAGGAAAAAAAGCCATTCAGGATGGAGGAATTGGATGAAATTATAGTGCACTTCATATCACTAGTTGTTAAACCTTTGTGCTTATAAACTCACTGCCTTGCTCTGCAGCAAAAACTTCACAAAGCCAACACAGTTTTGTATCTGGTAGGGATTTTACTTACTCAGACATGGGGAGGATAGAAATGGTGATTTTTTCAGCATTCACATGCGTTCTTTTACCAAATAAAAGGAACAAAAATACACTCAGGCTTCAATAAAAATAAGAAAAAAGTTAGATAAAGTTTAGTTTGTTACTAAATATTTTCTATGATAGTTTGACCGCCATACTGTTAAGTAAAGGCAAGAGAGTCATTGATTCAAATACTCATGGGTTAAATTATCAAAATAGACATAAAGTAAACATTAGGAATCTATTCTTATTTACAAAGCAATGCTTTGCCAAATATGATGGTGCTGTGTAAAATTTGGAAACTCTCAATCATGATCCAAGATTGGAACTTCTTTGAGATGTATTCTCCAAAAAAAAAAAAAAAAAAAAAATTAATTCACTTTTGGTGTGCCTACCCTATACAGTTGAGGGTGAGTCTTTCAGGTATGTTTTTATTTGTATTGGAACTACATTTGTACTTGGTACCTCTGATTAAGTGTTGTAAATGAAACAAAATATGTAACAATCCATCTTCTCAATTGAAGGTGAAAACTTAACCTTATCAGATATCGCAGGATACTGTAACATAGAGAAGGAATATGAGATCAGGGAATATATGGCTGACACATAACAGACAGATATAGTCATATATATATATATACAGTGTAGATGTGTAGATATATGTATAGATATATGACTTTTTGTATTTTGCATGCTATTCATTTATATTTTACTCTTAGTGGGTCTAACAGTGACTTTCCTTGATATCAGTATTTGGTACCTAATTAACAAAAGAGTGAAGTACAACTCTGTCAAAAGCATTGTCCAGCTTTGATATCTTTACAGTGAAAGGGTGTTTGGTAAAATATGTATTGATTTCCTTGGAGCAAACATGTGATTGTCTGAACTGATAATTCTTATGAGGAAGCTACTGGGAAACTGGTTGGTTCCCATTCTGAGGTGTAGGTCCACTACTATACATCTTATAGCAGGGCCTGGGACAGCCAGGACTTGACGTTGTAATGCATTGACCCTTCATTCTCTCAGCGATTGCTGCAAACAAATTGCAGGAGGTGTGATGGGTTTAGCTTGTTGCAGGTTAAAGATCAATGTTCAATGAACATAAAAGGCAAGCAGAGTAGCTTCTCCTTTATTTTCATTAATTTTGGAAAAGGGTTTTCTGCAGGTGAATTGTTTGACTTATGTGAGAACATGTAACAAGCTGGAGCAGAATTCCAGATTTAGGCACTTTGATAATATGAAAAACGTCTGTCATGATGGCACCTTCCCAGTCTTTTTCATGCTTGGGTCAAAAGAGCTTTTCATGAACATAATAGCAAATCACTTTCCAGTGGGCTTAATGAGGGAGAGAAGAATTGAAACAGGCTATTTTTGAGGAAATCAGGGTCTTAAGAATGTAAGAGAAGATTGTTAAGACAAACATAAGGAGTAGAGAGGTCATTTGATGGATTTTATATTTTTTTAATGGACTCAAACCCACCTGCATTTGTTTCATTGAGTTCTGTGAGCAAGCATTACTAGTGCTATCTGCCACTTTTTATAGCACCAGTACTCTGCAGAGATCGTGCATGTGTCTCAGATTTGCATGAACTGCTGTGTGCTGGAACACTTGTTTTCTGATGCGTCGTATAACCATGCCACAATACAGCTAGAAGTTGCACTCTTCATCTATGAAAAGACTAAAGAAATCACAGCTCTAAGTGAGGAGAAAAACTTTCACTTCTATCTGGAGTATATGAATTGAACTGAGTTCTGTTTACTATCTGCAGCTATGATTCACCTTTCTATCTTCATGGCTTTTCTTTTTTTTTCCCATACACAATAACCATCTTGCTCATTTCTAACCCTCTGTAAAGTTAAAAGCAATATCTTTTTTTTTTTTTTCTGAAACAAAAGCTCCAGTTCCTGCATGTGTCCCCTCTTTGTCTCTGATATAATTTTTCTTACATTATTTTCTTATAAAACCTTTTGGATATATCTTAATCAGTTTTTGTTTCTAGCTCAGTTTTAAAACTGATCCAGCATTTGTAGCTCTTGTGAAGCATATTCGCCTTAAACACTCACAACGTATTCCACTTGTTCACCAAGTAGGAATGAAGTTCTATATCTTTCTGCAGTTTTTTCATATTTAGATTGAACATAATTTCATTCTCCAAGGGTGATTTTAGTTCAACAATTTTTCTCTCATTTCTAGCTATCTGATTTAGTACAGCTGACCTGTAATTGCAAAGTTAGATGGGTTGTTTGGTTTGGTTTTCTACAGATGCTTTTAATGACAGGTAGGAAAAATAAAAAAAGCGTCAGCCTCATGGTCAGTTTGGGAAAAGAGAAGAGCTACTTTTTCTATCATAGTGATGAGAGTTTGGTGATACACAGTACAGTTAGCCAGAAGCAAGAATATTATTACCAGAAGAAACTGAGAGAGAAAGGTACTCTGGGTTCTCAAATAAATTATTTAGCTTGCCTCTAGGCCCCTGAAACAAACCCTTGTGTCAATTCACAGTTACTGCCCTGAAGTCAATGAAACAAGTTTTGATCTACAATCATCTTGATCATTTGAGAAATACAGAGCAGTAATTTTCCTGTCTATTTCATCTGCCTTGCAGTCCACCAAATGGTTTCCTTCTTACAGATTTGCGGTGAACAGAATTTGGTCCTCCAAGGATATCTCATAGCCCTATAGTACTGGTGGTTTTAGGTTGTTTTGTTTCTAGCTATCTTCTGTGATACCTGTTACATTTAATTGTCGAGCTGGCTGGGTGGAGGATTCCACACATCTTAATGCACTCATGGTGCATCATGTCTCTGCAAGGACATCTCACAAATTTATCAGTCAGGGAGTTAAATGTTTATGAGGAATTTTCCAGACTTTTAAAAATAAAGTTTGTAGGATGTGTATTTTCACAGGGCTAATTAATCCTTACACATTTTTGTATATCAAAGAGCTGTCACGTGAAATTTTTCATGAATAGTAGAATAATGATACTATTTTATATAAATATTATTACATGTGACACTAGTTGTTGATGATGTTGAATATTGTTGATGATGACTGTAACAAGTAAATTTTTTTTTATAATTTGTTGTTTAGTTGTTGACATAGTGTTTGATTTCACAGTAAACTTGAGTTCATGATTAGCTGGTAACCGAAGTCCTATAGTAAGCCACTGGTTCATCACTCTCATGGTATCCTTTGTAGGTAATTGTCAGGGAGAGATGTTTTATAGAAACTGTAGCACTCCAGCAATGTGAAATCTTACACTACCCTGCATAATGGGAAGTCTCTTTTACAGGATAGAATTGCAAAAGTCTAGTGTCCTAAGACATAGAGCCTGAAAAGATGTAAAACTAGCAGTGTGACCTGTTCTATCTGTGGAAGAAGACTAAGCATAATCATGTAAAGAGTAAAGGGAGGTGTTTTCTTGGAAGGGCAGCATTAGTGTGAAAGTACCTTATGAAGCTCTCTCTCTCTTTTTGCTTTCTCTCAAAACATTCTGAGGTAGGCAGGACATCCATGTCATGAAATAAAAAGCCAAGCCCAGATTCTCCAGTGACATAACAATTCAGCCACTTTATTCTCATTTTTTCTAGACGAACTAAACCTTTGCTTCAGTGATTTTTTGCATTGTGTCTCTAGTGTCAGTTGTCTTTTGGCCAAAGAATAACATTCTTGGACCACCAACACCACGTTTTATCAGAGCATCTTTTTAAGTTTAAAGTATATGCTTTCCTTCATATACATCCTTGTTTATTTTAACAGTCAGCTGTTATTAGAATATTTGTGTGTATTTACTTTTTGTTGTTTTTCTGTAAATCTCACAAAGTGAAATTTTCAGTTCACTAGCCAAATTCTAGTACATTTTAAAACAATATATCACAAATTGCATATTTTTCAACTAGATCATCTTAGAAAATCTTGATGCAAAGAATTTTGTGATTTAACACATCCAGTTTCCAGCTCTCTGATCTAATCTGCCTTTTAGTTCACGTAAAGATCTTCTTTTCTTAACCTCTGTAGTCATACCTCTTTTCATAACCTCTGCAGTGTCTAGGTTCTCATAGTTTGTGGTGAAGTGGCACATTAACTAACTTCGACAAAGTGCGTTTTGCTTCTTAAACTTCTTTCTATGGTATTTGTAAGTCACTGCCGGGGAGGGCTTTGCACAGATACCTAGGATACTACTTCTTCTTAAGGTTTATTAAGTGATTTTTTTTTTACTCTTTTCTAAAGTTTTTTTCAATTGTACTGTTTCCTATTGTTTCACATGCAGGCTGTCTGCTCAATTTATATGCAGGAGAACAAGGAAAATATTTTTATTTCTGATGGAGCTTATATTGTCATCTACTTGTACATCATAATAAGATTCAGTAGTTTTTGTTATGGCCGGCCAGCTTGTGAACAAATAGTAAGAGTCATCTTCAGGGTTTATAACATGTCCAAAGTGAGGCATGTCTTTCCTTTAGGAGTTAAAGGAGCAGTTAAAAATCATGGTGAAATTCCAATCCCACACCTGAGTACTGTAGTTTGAGTACTTACATACTGTAAGTACTGTTGCTTAATAACAACATTAAAAGTTTTTCTTTATGCAGAACTTTGCAGGTCTTGTCTACACAACTTCTGGTATATTTTCTGAATATTCAAATTTATGCCAGAAATAGTTGGTTTTAAGGGGAAGGTCAGCAATTATTAAATAGTCCTAAAATGTAATATTAAAAAGAGTACATATGAATAGTGAATGCACCATTTAGATTAAAAGTTCTTTTGAGTGTATGACTTGTTAACAACTGGTAACCTGAGCAATATGAAGCACACCTCCTTAATTTTCCCCTAAAGATTAATTAACTTTGTAGCATACGGGGATTTTGCAGGGAGCAAAATCAGATACGCTGATTTTGCGGGGAGCAAAATCAGAATGCATATTCTTGTGAGGTTCTCAGACGTCTCATTTGTTTAATGGATTCGTTTGGGTAATTAAGATCAGCACAGGTAATTTAGCTGAAGTGCAATCTACAGGAAAGATTATCTAGCAATTTACTTGTGTTTATCTCAGCTTTTTTCTTGTTTTTCTCCCTAGTTATTTATACATATAGCTCAACAGTTTTAAAAGCTTCTCCTCTGTGGCAGAGGAAATATTCCTTTGGATTGACAACAATATGGTAGACTGCATTCAAGTAAACCCTCCCCAAAGCAAGTAGTTTAGAGGAGATCCTATTCAACATCCCTGGAAAACTTCCTTGTTTGTCTTCACTTTCATCCAAAAAACCAGAATTCTTGTCAGTGCTCAACTGTATCTAGATGAGATCCTACCCTCCTTTATGTTTTTTCTGTAAGAGAAGACGTTTCAGACCAACAAGTGATTACACTGCTACTACTATGAACAAGTATGGAAGGAAGTGGTATTGATGGACTACTTGGGGTTGAACCTACACACCTAAAAAGAAAATAAGGATATCATAGGAATAATTGAATAACTTGTTGATGCAAATAAAACCTCACTGCTAGAAGAATTGGTATGTGAACTATTACGGAAGCTTGACTCTAGGAATCAGTGGACCCTGACATTATTCACACAAGGTTGTTAAGAGAGCTAGCTGACATCATTGCAAGGCAGTTCTCCATAATCTTTGAGAAGTCAGGGAGATCAAGGGATGTCCCAGAAGACAGGAAGAAGACTAATGTCAACCTTATCTACAAGAAGGGCTTAAAGGAGGATCCAGGAAATTACAGGACAATCGGTTTTACTTCAGTCCCTGAGACAGTTATGGAATAAATCCTCCTGGGAGCTATCACAAGTCAAATGAAACACATGACCGGGAAAAGCCAGCATGGATTTAGCAAAGGCAAATCATACTTGACAAACCTGATCGCCTTCTACAACAAAGTAACCTGCTTGGTTGATGAGGGGTGAGTGGTGGATATCATCTACCTGTATTTCTCCAAGACTTTTGACATCATTCTGCGTAGCCTCCTCCTAGAGAAACTGATGCATTACAGTCAAGACAAGTGGTCTATGCAGTGGATGGGTGGGGAACTGGCTGACAGGCTGCATCCAGAAGGTGGTGGTAAATAGCCTCTTTTGAAACTGGAAATCTGTCACAAGTGGGGTTCCCTAGGCATTGATACTGAGTCCAACATTTTTTAATATCTTCATAAGTGATCTGGATGATTAGATCAAGAGTACCATGATGAAGTTTGCTGATGATACCAAGCTAAGTGGAGAAGTGAACACTTCAGAAGGGAGAGCCACCCTGCAGGAGGACCTGACTAGGCTGGAAGAGTGGACTAACAAGAATCTTATGAAGTTCAACAAGGATAAGTGTAAGCTCTTGCACCTGGGAAAACATAATCCAGGAGTGCAGCACAGACTGGGATTTACCTGACTGAAGAGCAGCTCTGCAGAAAGGGAGCTGGGGATCCTGGTGGATGACAAGCTCAATATGAGTGAACAATCTGCTGCTGTGGCAAAGAAAGCCAATAGGGTTGCATCAACAAGGGCATCACCAGCAGAGATAAAGTCATTATTCCACTTTACTTAGTGTTTGTCAGGCCACACCTGGAGTACTATGCTTGGTTTTGGTTCCTATTATACATAAAGGATGTGGACAGGCTGGAGAAGGTCCAGAAAAGGGCCATCAACATGGTCAAAGGACTGGGAATCCTGCCATACGAGGAAAGCATGAGAGTTTGTTTAGCCTCGACAAAAGAAGTCTTAGGGGAGACCTTATTACCAGGTTTCAGTATTTAAAGGGTGGCTATGAAGATAGAGACTCCCTTTTTACAAGGAGTCACATGGAAAAGACAAGGAGTAATGGGTACAAGTTATTCCCTGGGGACATTCTGATTGGACACAAAAGGAAAATTTTTCACAATGAGAACAATCAACCATTGGAATAATCTTCCCAGGGAAGTGATGGATTCCCCAACATTGGATATTTTAAAAATTCATCTGGACAGGGTGCTTGGCAATCTTGTCTGGACTATGCTTTTGCGAAGAAAGCTTAAACTAGTTGATCCTTGAGGTCCTTTCCAACCTGTTATGCTATGATTCTATGTAGCAAGATAGGGATCCAGACAAAATTTCAGGCACCCAGCTGGAATATGACAAGGAATGCAACTCTTCATACATGGCTTAGCTCTGATTAGTTCCAGAACAATTATTCTTTGAGACATTACATATACACATTTATATTTCTGTTGGGTGAATTTTAATTGCATGCTACTTTAAACATACAATACAAACACTTGCATTCACAGATTTTTCCTTGTAATCAGTGTAGAGATATAAGCTCCTTTAGTAGATAATTCAGATGTAGAGCCTCATTTGATGTCTTGAACTGCTCTCCAGAAAAGCATTGTTTATTCTGCCTGGAGGGGTTATAGGTTAGTTTGCCGTTCCATTTACATATTATAGTCAGTGGTATGACCACCTCCCTTTGTATTTTATGCCTTCATTCCTGAAGAAAAACAATTGTATCAATAGATTGTATCAATAGATTTCAGCAGCATTGATCATAGGCTAAAATATATTTGAATTGCAGGAAATTCCCAGCAGCAAGCTGTCCTTTTCAGAGGTAAATTCAGTAATGGGAGGCACTGTGCATTTTTTGCATTAAAAAAAAATAAAAAAAGATGTAGCAGTGAGTTGAATTCTGACTAATATTAGTAACTTGGAAAGCCATGTGGAAATATTTTACATGAATTGAATATAAGTTTAAAATTAAATTGAAATGCATGATTTGACTACTTGCTGAAATACATATGCATCAATACTTTAATAATTAATATATTTGAAACATTTGTACTAAGTATCTTTGACACTTAAATGAGATCGTTGAAAAAGACTCTTGTTTTGGAAATGTGGCACACTATAAATTAGAGGATAGATTAAAAAGCATTGCAGTTCATATAACACACTGTTAAGCATACTCAGATATTCCATTATTAGCTTCATCTTTCAAAATTAGCTAACGCACTTTGCAAGGTAGAAATTTGAGACAGTGTATGCAAATCTGTTATTTCAGTTCGAAAATTCAGCAGCTATTCAAGCGAATGGACCCATAAAAGTTATTAGTTTGAGTCTTGCTGCTGCAATTCTGACTATTTGAACAGAAATATTTTTAGTGTCCTATTATTAAATATATTGTACACAGCTGTTTGTTTGCCTTTCCAAGGTGTAGAAGTTACTTACACTATTGCAAAGAGGAGAAGAATATTGCTCACACGGTACTTGCAGGCAAATTTTCTTGTTATGTCTGATATTTTGCCCATTAAATATCTGATTGTGTAATCTTTACCTCAATGCTACTTCATAATGTAGTGATTTAGTGCTATAAGCGCTGATAGTGTGTCTACGCTGGGTAGATTTCTCTGGGACTGGTTTTCATTATATCAATACTTACACACGCAGCAAGATTAGGTCTTTATATTTTAAGCTTAATCAGAGTCAGATGGGATATCCGGCAACTCCTTAGTGTTTCCAGAGTACTGTTCATTTGGTGTTTCTCAGAGAGGTGAGCTCAGTTGCCTAGAGCTCGTATATCAAGCACTGCAAGCATGAGGCAATAACAGAAAATCCAACTAGTGACTAGGGATGTACATTTGGGCAGTTAAATGAGAAAAAACCCATCAAGTTTGGTGCTGGGGGTATATGTTTGGGCTGTAAAGCATCAGTCACTGTAGAAGTAATAAAGATATAACTGACAGAAGCTGTCTCTCTGTGTGTGCATATATGCTTATGCCTGGACAATGACACAAGTGGGATGTTATTACAGCTGTGACATTCATGCTGCTTTAGTAAAAATTTACTTCCATTTAAAACCACTATATTCACAAGTTTTTAACTCAGCAAGATAAAATAGCTAGGAACTTTGGAGCAATATTTTTCTCCTCTAATAAAACTTAACCAAGGTTTTACGATAAGTGTAATTCTTTTCCCCCTTTGGTGTGTATTGATTTGGAGGCCTTGAGATCTACAAAATTCAAGTTTTAAACATTCTCTTTTAGTGTCTTGTGCTTTTAATATGTCTCAGTGATGTTCTTTAAGCAAAAATAAAAATGGAAATAGGAATAATAATAGTATGTTAGAAGCAAAGATATTGTCTCTATTATATATAAACTGTTTGAAAACATGATGACCAACATAGAAGATATTTGTTTAATGTAATTGTGAAAACTCCTTTTAGTAGCCACTATTAGAATATTAATTGCCATGCAGTGATGCAATGTGATTTCAGATGTTAACCACTATGCAAAATTTGCTTCTTTCTTTTATCTTTTCCCTTCATCAGCTGATATGATATCCTAACATCTTTGATTATTTTTTATTTTTGTTATAGTGCTTAGATACCTATGTCATTCTTCCTTTTCTACATAGTGTTTCTCAGGGTTTAACAGGAAATTGTCTTGACTTTTTAGTTTTCAGCAGTATATTTTTTATCACATAACTGCAACTGTAAAACATAGAAGCAGGTAAGCAGTCAAAGTGTCAGTGGGGTGTGGGAAAGCCCAAAGTAGATGAGCTAATGTGTGTCTTCAAGAAAAAGTAAATATCAGATAAACAGTTACATTCTGCCAGTATAAAAACAAAAATTAGTTATGCTGGTTATGCCCAGCGTTGTTTCGGATATCCACTTCTGTTCCCATCTGGAACCAGCCTCCAATAGACAATAAGAGAATAATTAAAAAGAATGAAGAAGCAGGAAGAGTAAAATTTAACATATTTGCCATCTTGGTAATTCCTATTTTTGTTCTATCATTGGGGCATGCTGTTCACCTGTAAGGAGCATGAGTTTTTATATGAAATGCTCCACCAGAGAAGGCAAATATGCACTGTGCTCTGACCTAACCCTCACTAGTGCTCAAAAGCTCAAATGCAATGGTTGCTGAAAAATAATTCTGAAAGAGTGTGTGCAGGGTGCATTCTTTGCCTCAGGGTGTAAGAGGTTATGTGATGTACAGAGGAGAGTAACAGGATGCCTAAAAAGTGTGAAATGACGTCCATACGGGTATGGGATAAGCAGATTAGGGAGGATTTTTCAATCTGGAAAAGACAGTGGTGTTTGTGTCTTATGATAGAAGCCTATCAAATAATAATAAGCACCAAAAACTGGAGTAAGAAATAATTATGCATTTTTTCTCAGAGCTCCAGGAGCAGACACATCTTGTGAATCAGTCAGGTGAAAAGCTCAAAGCACACTGCATTATGATACTGCGACAGAGACTATTTTCCCAGGTTGTGGAGGCCCAAAGTGTACATGGGTTCAAATGATAAGATAAAGGGGATTATGAGGGCAATTAGACTCGGCCTTAGCTCTACAGGCTTTAGCAATTTCTGAACTGCAGATTAGTGGAGACTGAGAAAGACAGGAGAAGTCTTTCTTACCTCTTTCCCTGTATGCTATTCCCAGGGCGTCTGTGTCTCTCTCATTTTCAATGTGGTTGGTGGCCATAAATCACTGCTTATAAGTGGAGTCCCAGCAAGGACTGGTGCTGGTTAGCTGGTGGTTTGGCTAAGGGAAGTATTGATTTGAACAACATCCCCGGGGAGAGGAATTTCAGTGTGCTTTAGTAGAAGTAGTTACACTTGGGTTTGGAAAATACGTGAACACCTTCTTACCCTGGTCTATGTTTTTACTTAGAATGTAAGTAATTGCATGAGGGGTGAGAGGGGAGAGGTGAGAAGCTGATGTGCCTGGGGGCGGGCTGGGCGAGCAGGGGCACATTTAAAAGCGGCCATAGCGCGAGCTTCACCCGGACCATGCAGACAGTGACAGCAATGAGTACTTTAAACTTGAGCTAGAAGGGGTTTCCCAGAGATGGAGAAGCCGAGAGAAGTCCCGAAAGGACTCGTGAATGGCCCGAGGGGTGAGAGGCTAGAGGTTAGAGGTTGACGTGCCTGGGGGACAGGCCGGCGAGCCACGGCATATTTAAAAGTGGGTAGCCACAACAGGTGCAGAGCCCGTGAGCAGAGCTGAGGGAAGCAGCCAATAGAGGCTGCCGATTGGGTCCCTTCCTAGTGCTGAATAAAAGCAAGGCCCCAACATGCATAAAAGACCATGGCAACAAAGTGCCCCAAAGCCTCTGCAAAGAAAAATGGGGGAACTCGGATTGAGTTCTCACGCAAAGATGTGGCCATGCAGGGCCCCGGCTGCTGCGAATGCCTGAGCTTGGCTGTGGTACCACAGGGACCCAGAGACGCACATTTTGTGCGGTGTGAGCAGAGAGATGAGTGGCTCAGGGAGGTGGTGGAACTGAGAAAAGAGGTTGAAAGACTAAGAAACATCAGAGAATATGAAAATGAAATAGACTGGTGGAGCTGTACCCTCATGCAAAGACAGCAAGAAGAGGCTCCATTAAAAGTAAATGATCCCCTCCTGCCCTCTCGCCAGGGGGGAATGGAGGCTGGTCCTTCCTCGGAAAAGGAAGCATAACCCCCAGTAGCCTCCCTCACCTTCACAGTTGCATTTGCATAATAGGTTTGGAGTTCTGGATTTCGGGAATGAGGTAAATGAGAATGGAGAGGATGATCTACCCAGTGAGCCACCCAGGACTCGTCAGCCACCGCCATGCCTCAGGACCTCATCAACCAAGAAAAAAAAAAAAGGTGATTGTAATAGGTGACTCCCTTCTGAGTGGAACAGAGGGCCCAATATGCAGACCAGACCCGTCCCACAGGGAGGTCACCTGCCTCCCTGGGGCCAGGATTAAGGATATCCAGAGGAAAATTCACTCCCTGGTTCAACCCTCAGGTTATTACCCACTGAATTATCAGGATATTTCAAGAGGGTAATGATGAGGTATCTAACAGAAGCTTAAAGGCAATGAAAAGGGACTTCAGAGAATTGGGATTACTGGTCAAGGGATCAGGAGCGCAAGTGGTGTTCTTGTCTATCCCACCAGTCACAGGGATGAAGGAAAGGATAATTAAGAAGATGCAACAGATCAGCCCATGTCTAAAAGACTGGTATAAAAGGCAGGGCTTTGGATTCTTTAATCATGGGCTGATCTACAAGTCACCAGGGATGCTGGCAGCAAGTGGGGGAAACCTAACCCAAAGGGGGAAAAGGACACTAGGACAAGAATTAGCAGGGCTCATTGAGAGGGCTTTAAACTAGATTTGAAGGGGGATGGGGTTGGAACCAAGGATACTAAAATGCCCATAAGTAGTGAGCCAGTGCTAGTTGGTAAAGGTGCAAGTAAGGCCTTGCAGACTATTGCAGCAGTTGATGTGGGAGAGAAAGACACATGTAGCAGTGAAGACATGAGGACTA
>BJBW01012524.1:0-31359 GCA_004320125.1 Scolopax mira | reverse complement strand
CAAGGTCAGTGAAGAAGGAGAGGGAAGAGGTGCTCCACGTGCCAGAGCAGAGATTCCTTTGCAGCCCATGGGGAAGACCATGGTGAGGCAGGTTGTCACCCTGAAGTCCAGGGAGGTCCACAGCAGAGCAGATATCCATCTGCAGCCCATGGAGGACCCCACACCAGAGCACCTGCATGCATCCGAAGGAGACTGTGACTCCATGAAGAGCCTGCACAGCAGGCTCCTGGCAGGACCTGTGGACCCATGGATAGAGGAGCCTAAGCTGGAGTAGGTTTGCTGACAAGACGTGTGACCCTGTAGGGAACCCACTCTGGAGCAGCCTGTTCCTGAAGGAATGCACCCCATGAAAGTGACCCACACTGAAGCAGTTCGTGAAGAACTGCAGCTAGTGGGAAGGACTTGCATTCATGGGAAATTCATGGAGGATTGCCTCCCATGGGAGGGACCCCATGGTGGAGCAGGGGAAGAGTGTCCTCCCTCTGAGGATGAAGGAGTGGCAGAGACATGGTGTGATGAACTGGCCACAACCTCCATTCCCCATCCCCTTGCACCACTTAGAGGGAAAAGGTAGAGAAATCAGGAATGAAGATGAGTCCAGAAAGAAGGGAGGGATGGGGTGAAGACGCTTTTAGTTCTCATTATCCTACTCTGATTTCATTGGTAATAAATTAATTTCCCCAAATTGAATCTGTTTTGCCCATGATGGTAGTTGCTGAGTGATCTCCCTGTCCTTATCTCGACCCAAAGCCTTTTGTTATATTTTCTCTCCTCTGTCCCGTTGAGGAGGGGAGTGACAGAGTGGTTTTGATGGGCACCTGTCATTTAGTCAACTCACCACACCAACAATGCAGAAACACTCAGTAAGTTGTTACCAATCATTCTTTCTTCCCATTCTCAACCGAAACAGAGGATTTGGCTTCAAAAATGTCAGTTACATGGAAGTGCTGAGATAAATGCCAGGGTAATAAGCCCACATCATTAAGATCTGTGAAATAAATGAGGGATATTCATGTAAAAACTAACAGATTTAAGGAATTAGAAATTAATTAGGTCAAAGAAATGTCAGTCAAGATTTTGCAGAAATTAGCAGTAATTTGAGAATAGTTAGAATAAAACTAAAAAAAATTTAAAAGACTAATTTGTGACACCCCAGAAAATTTTCAAGGGTGATCCTTCTGCTTTGCTAAATCGTATGACTTTTAAAGACTCACATTTAATGCACCCAGCTTAATCTCACAAGGCATTAGGAAGACACTTTGAGAGATTTTTAGAACCATTCTGAATGAGCAGGGAGCCGTCAAATTTAACCAAAGTGGAAAAAAATTAGTAGAGACACCTTTCAATAGCCTTGATCAAGGTTAGCTCTTCTCTTCCCATAGTTCAAGGTATTGTTTTGTGTCTCCCCCCGTCATATTATATCAGAAAGAGAAATGCCAATATGCAGCAAGCAGATAAACCTCTGAAAAAAAATCAGCAAAAAACAGTATTAAAATTTTCCTGAGCAGCTTCTTCCTTGAGTGACTCCCAGACCAATTCTTGAAGGCCCAAAAAGCCTGGATGATTATCTTCAAGCTCATAAAGGCTTCCACAAACCTTGAACTATGTCTTTTTACAAATAGGTATCGTGAAAATACTTTAAACTGATTATTATTTTCTATTATTTATTTCTTCACCATCAACAACACATACATAATTCATTTGACTCACAGAACAATGAACAAGGTAACATGGACTCTTGCTACTTGCGGGTGATAATAGGAGATTTTTGTCTCTCTAGACTCATTTTTATTTCATGCTTCTGAGTTTTGAGCCTTACCACAAGATTCAAGCTTCAAAGCAGCGCAGCAAGGAACAGGACATGTTTGCCACACATTTTAGCACCAAAGGCAGCTACTTCTATTGTCTACTGGCTAGACCCTATTACACAACACATGGTACAAAGAGCAAAATAGATTAAAACATTTCATATGGAAGACAGCATTGAGGACTTATATAGTGATGGATGAAAAAATATTAATTAGATAGGGCAAGCGATCCAGGGGAATAAAAGACAAAGAACAGGGAAAATGTGATTGTCCTTACTGGCTTTGAACTAATGACACATAAAGCAGGAGCTTACTGCATTCAGAACCAAAGTCACGAATAATTTGACACTTCTCAGATGACTGTTGATTTTGCCAGACATTAAAGGGCAGTAAAAATTCTTCCCTAGTGACAGAAGTGGCATAACTGCCACTGATACTATAATTCAGGCTTGAAGTCCTGGAATCAAATGATTTGAAAGTCTTTTCAATTATAGCTTTTTTTCCTGCCTAAGCAATTATTGAACAGCCCCGCCACTATATTTCTTTTATATTTAATAAATATTTTATATTTATATTTCTTTTGTGTATTTCTTTCCTGCCAACTCCTCCTTTGCAGAAAGTGGCAAAAGACGAGCCTTTCATGACAAAAGCATGCAAGTTGCTACAATTAGTATTGTTTGTTGATCTTCCCCAGCAAATTTGCAAACTAACACAGTAAATATAACAAATATAAGCAAGCAAGAGAGGTGCATTAAGGAACTAAATAATTTTAATCAGTGTGACTAGATTAAACAGCTTCTTAAATATTTCAATGTGGCAATCCTTTAGGAAGTGTTTATGACAAGCTTATAACTGTGCCAGGCAAAAGACAAAGTGGAATTTATCCAGGCTCATCCATATTTAAATGTGTGTGCTCAGTGCAAACATGGCTTAGGGATGACATCTCCAAACTTACGATAGGTGGCAGGCAAGAATTCTGGCAGAAGCAACCAGGAGAAAGAGAGGAGATAAATAGGGAAGCTGACAGCAAGAAACCATTTGAAAATATATGTGTGCTCAGGAGAGAAGAACACAAAGACAACGTGAGTCCCGCAGGCCAGGATGGATGATAGGTCACCACACCATACCAGACTCCTTGCAAAATTTTTGCTTGCCTTTTGAATATGGTGTGTGAGAACCTAAGTGCAGAAAAGACACCAGCTATAAAACAATTTGTCTACCGAAATTGCAAGTAAACTATTAAAGAAATAAGAAAGAGAGGGGCAAAGGGATCTGAGATGCAAGAAGATGCCCAAATACTTCAGAAACATAAAGAGCTTCAGGCTGCCAGGAATGAGAGGAAGACCATGGCATGGATCAAGCCATCATGAATAGCACCCTAATGTAAAAAGGAATAGGAAAAGAAAACATTTTCCAACCTTTTTTCTTTCTGAACTGTTTCAGGTGCCATGACTACAGCCTGTCTCTTTTAGGTGGAAAGTTCTTCATCTGCTGCAGACATCTCACAAAGGGGCAGTTCGTCAAGCCCTGCCTGCATGGCACATACAACTTTAATAGTCACTGCAGGGAAGTAGGTGTCCCCAAATTGCTGGAGGCCTGGGTTGGCAGTATACACATGGAGCCCTTCTGCCTTTCATTTTAGGCCAGTAAATCAGTTATAGAAACAAAGTACAGCTCATATCTTCTGCCAACTCAATTTATTCTCTCCATCTGGAACATAGTCCAGCAATACAATATAAGATTAGCCTTTTCCAAGATACCCATCTGCAGAACATAAGCTACCAAAAGGTGAAGTTCCATTTTGTCTCCAGTTCTTTCCCCTTTCAAACACTGATATAACCTCAATGTTTCCACTCTATCAACTTGAAACTAGCCAGTAGAAGAATATCCTTTTTCCCTTTTCCTCCTCAACAAGACCAGTGTTTAGTTTCAGTCTCAGAGAGTTCCTCTGGGATATCAGCAGGTATCAGATACCTGAAGGTAGACAGAACAACACATATATAACAATATGTCCAAATCTGTAGTTGACAGACTTTATTTGGGGAGTGAATCACCGAATAGACAGCCCAAGATGAGGAAAAAGCTGTCGTCCTCTGTCCTCCAGAAGTCACATCTGAAATCACAGTGATATTCTAGTGGCAAATAGAATTTGCTTAAAATGTCCATTTAGTAGGAAATTTTAAATGCAGTCAAGAAACGGGACATAGGGATGAACCCCTCAGTATCAGCACTAAGGTGGAGAATCACCATAAAACCACTGACCACACATGCCAGTAGCTGACCTATGCACAGGAAATTGAATGTACTACTGTGATCAATTCCATGGTTTTGATCAATGCCAAAGGAAAAGAAAGCAGCTTCTGCACAGGTAAAGAAAAGTCCTCTCTCTCCAAGTCACTGGGTTCACTCTGTAGGAGGTACCTGCACACTTGATGCACACCGTGGAGCTTTGGAACACAAGCAACAACACGTGAGATGAAAATATGCCTCAAGGAAGTAAGGAAAAGGCAAGCAAATAGAGCAGGAAAGGAGGCAAAAAGGAAGGGGGGCTACCAAATCTGCCTATATTTCTGCTCCTTGATATTTCCTTACTGCCAGTAATTTGCCTAACTGTTCTGCAGAGCTTTCATTCCTCTGCTTTGTCTGCTATAAAATAAAGTCAGAGACCTCACAACCCTGAGAGAAAACCATTAATATGTCAGCAATGGCCTTTTAAAATCTATAAAATCATTGGAATTTGCATGACCTCTAGTTTTTGGATTTAGTTGTGTGTTTTTTTAACACCAGATAAGGTTTTAGGTCAGAAATCTGAATGCTCAGTATTTAATTAGCACTAGGGACATGACCAGACCCTGCTGTATCTAACTTGTGGTTTGGGACTTATGATTGTAGGCTTTCCACAGCACTTGTCACTCACAAGTCTTACATTTTCTTACATCAGGAATTATATTTTCTTCAGTATGAAAACCCTTCTCTGTAAATTGTTGTGTAATCCCGATTCTGTTTTTAAACCACTGAATGCAGGAAGAGTTGTTCCTCACAGTACTGCTACCTTAAAAACAGATTAGTTTTAATATATGTAGACACTGATGCTTTCTTTTGTAACACCGTATGCATAAAACACTTTTTTTGTTCATGCCAATATCCCAATTTGCATGCTTTCTGTCACATCAAATGAAACTGCTCATTGGAAATTGGGACATAAGCTACCACTCACGTTCATGAATACGTGCTGCCTGCTTTAGCACTTGACATTCTAATGTGCTCTTGAGCAGTTCTGCAGGTGAAAAGGCCAGTCATTATCAGGAGCCATAGGAGATAAGAAATATGTGGGAAAAGATATTCAGCTTTAGCAAGTTTTTCACATGATTCAATCCTTAAAAATAAACCTGGAAGAAGCTCTTCTCCCATTCTGCTGCTAGAGGTGGCTCTCTGCATACTCACAGCAACCTCAGCACAGGATTTCTGTACTGTATTTCCACTGTTCCTGCACTGCAAAGTCAACCTACCAGCAGTTTAGCCAGAGAGAATTTAATCATATTTTTAAATCCAGGAGATTCAATTTTACACCCAGTTTTTAAGTTTTAGGTTTCTTCAGTGCTTTATTCTTTGAATTGTCATTGCTGTTCCCTGCCCTGGCATTGGTTTTCCAAGGAAACCCATTCATCTCTATGTTTGTGGGACTGACAGAGCCCATCACCAGCTTGCAGAATGATGGAGATAAACAACATGCAGTTTATTCAGATTAATGGGTGCGATGACAATGAGCTCATGACAGGAGCAAACAAAAGGTCTTTACAAGGTAATGATGACTATTGCTATGATGAAGTATTGAGTGATTTTTACAGACTGGAAATTGGCAATAAAAAGATTCACGATCTGCTAAAGGGTTCTATTAATAACAAGCCTTCCTAAAGAAAACAGGGCATTTTAAAGATAAATTGTCAGGCACAGCTCCTTTATCTAGGATGCTCAAGGAAGTGGTTCTGCCAACAGAGTAACTCAGCCTGCAGCAGAGGACAGTGTTCAAAGAAAGGAATGGTGCCTGAGAAGCAAGACTTAGCCTGCAGCTTGCAAAAAAACCTTATCGTGTTAGTGCACCTGCTAATAAGCATTTGTTAAGACAAAAACAAGTAAGACAAGTTATTTAAATGATGACTGCCTGGTAAGGTAAAATTTAAGTATCACACTAGCCCCAAAATCCCGCCAGTAATAGGATAGTGCTAGGAACTCAGATTATCTTCAGAAAACCCAAGGATAGAATAATGTAGGAAATGAAAGTGCAAACACAAAGTGGCAATGCTAATATTTCAAGATTTCACATTCTGATGGAGAGAATTTTATTTACAGTTTGATGGCACTTCGCATTTGCTGGGAATAAAAATAAACATGTCTAAAATCAATAATTGAGAAGTGGTGATTTTGTGTGGTCATACTTCTATAGTACATTTATGGTGGTTACTTTAAGGGCTGAGTTCAATTGGATTGCTTTGAATTTGCATCATAGCACTATATTCTATTTTCATGTGAACTGGTATAATTCTGGAATATTTCCATTAACAATAGTGGGATTACTCCAGATTTGCACTGAAGGCAGGTTTCCTTTGAACTACATCATATGAGCAGTATAAACTAGGACATTGGCTACTTAAACACATGGCACTCATCTGGAAGCCTTTTTACAGTGTTCAGGTAAAGCAACAAAGAGGAGAAAGAAACCAACACAAATAAAGATGAGACTAGGTTATTTACAGGAATTTTCCAGATTCAAAAGGATTAGAAATATGCCTATGAAAACTATACTTTTTCTTATTGTTTCTGAAATCATTAATCATGGTGCTGAATATGAAAACAATCATTTAGATGCAGCTGGAAAAATAACTTATCCACAGCTGAACTGGGACTGACTCCTTAGAAATCAGTAAATGAGCAAATTTTTAATCATTACTAAGTGCAAAATTATGCAGAAGTGCTCATGGTTCCCAGGCTGCACTCTCTCCAGATGTCTTCAGCAAACAGGCTAAGAAAAAAGAGGAATATATTTTTACTGCAGCTACTGCTCTCTGTGCATCTGTCGGTTATTCAGTACATCATGACCCTTTACTTCCTCCAGAATATGGAAGGATACTCCAATGCATCCTTTTCAGCTGTACAGATGTAGGAGTAGACTGCATGCCCATGTGGAGATGCTCTTCTCTATTATTCTTAAAAAATGTTTCTGTTTATAATCTGAAGTTAGGACAGATCCTTAGGGAAGAGCCAGTAGTGGTTAGCTACCAAGGCATTTTTTCATTTTCAAAAAGGCATTCTGGCTGCTCTTCACTGGCTTTCCTCTTCACTGGCCAGGCAGCAACTCTATTGAGCAAACATCCAGTCCAGTCCAACAAGCAGTAAACTCCATAGAGGTACAGAGCCCGTACAAGTGAATCTGCAGTCACCTCAGCTTGATGAGAGAACTTCCTAACGTGCTCTTGCTCTTACTGAATGATCGCGCCATTGGTTGGTACCACCTGCCTTCTTTGTCTGGGTCAGAGCTTAAGTCATCTCATGAAAAGAGAAAAGAGGTTAGAAAGACTAATGTAAATCATTATGTCACCCCTCCACAAGCTTTTATACACCTCCTTGCTTCAGGCCACATGGCTTCTGTGCTGGGATGCTAGTGAAGGCTTGAAGACCATTCCCTAGTTTGGATGAGAAGGCAGTGAAGGGCACAAGGCCCACAACACAGACATCCTGTTAAGTTTTAGCCAGGCTTTCTCAACAGTAGTGAGGCAGGAACCACACAGAAAAACCTGAATCTCTCCGTCTACCAGTCTTTCTTTCTCCTTCCTTCTCCTATACTGATTTCCACAACCTCTGCTTTGTTGTATTCCACCATTCCTTCTTGGGGTGAGCATTCCCCACTTCTCCATGTCCACCTCCATCACTAGCACTTCACTCTCAAGTCTCAGCTGCCCTACAATTTCTCTTTGTTCTTAACCTGAAAAGCCATCTCACTTCTCTCCCAGTCCCCGGTACCTTTATCCCTTGACAGCCTCAGCTCTGTCAATCTGGGAATTCTCCTAGATCCTAACCCTCCTGCCTTTTCTGTCAGCAAAATTCCAAATCCCGTGCACTTTCCTGTTCTCTGTTCCTTCTTCCTTTTGCTCAGCCTTCTTCCTTTTGGCTTTCACCAAACCAGAGAAAGCTGCCAGCAGCATGAAGGCGTCCTGTCCTACTCCTGGCAGGAGGACACGTATTCAGCAATTCTCCCTCAAGAGCCTTCTTCCAAACCACTCCTTCCAACCTCTCCCTCACTGTCCCCCAGAGCACACTTGTGTACAGAGCAGTTTGGCAATCCAATAAAAGAATCCATGAACATACCACTACATCTCTGTATGTATCCAAGTCTCACATTTGTACATTCTTTCCCATGTATGTTCCTCTTTGGGACAGGCAGTGCTTTCACTTCATGTTTTAAATCAGCCAGCAAACTGAATCTCCAGGGATTCACCAGTTCAAAGAAGCAAGCAGGTTAGAAAATAGCTGCACTTGAGGTACTCTGTCCCCATTTCAGAGCACAGAAAGGATGTGATCAGTCCAGCCTGTTATCACAGGAGGCAGCTCTTGCCCTGTGACAAGTTAATCCCGCTACACGAGCATCTAGGGACTCCTTCCCATGAATAAGACAGCAAGATTAAATTTGATGACCAAGTCAAATAGAGGTGGAGAGAAGCATTGCTTTTATTTATAAAACACAGCCACGAATCAATACCAAGTATAGTAACATGACTCCTGATAATGGGGTAATTTTCCTTTAAAATAACAAACCAAACTGCGGTAAACATTCTTCGAAATTTAACTTAATTGACTCATGCCAAAGTATGTATTAGATGTTAATAAAATTTAACTACTAGTGTATTAACTTATTAATTCAAACTCCACAAGACCCCACTGATATAAAGCTCCATTTTTTTTAAGATGGTAACCTATATGTAAGATGGCTAGCAGCAGAATTGGTTTGGATCTTTCACAAACACTGTTTGTTTGCTAAAGCATAACAAATATATATGTTTCACTTTATATACTCCTTGTGCTGTATACTCATGATTTCCCAAAGCAAATAACAAATCAGCCCATGTTTAATGTTGGAGGAGCACCATTAAAATCCCTTGCAAATGTCCATGTCACAGGTGTTTTGCTGCAGATTCTACCCTGATGAACACACAGCTGCTTATCATCACATAAGGTAGAGTTCAGATGGAAGATGCGACGTGTTGGCTAATCAGGGAGAAGTAAAAAAGAAAAAAAAAATATGTTTCTATCTCTAACTTTGTTTTCTACATCACTGAACACCGAGACACAATGTCACTTATTTCAACCATGTAAACCATGACCACATATTTGCAGATGCAATTACTTCAACTTTATACTCACTAGCTCGGAAACAAGCCCCATTTGTCTCATTCCTCAAGGAAAATAAGAGCCATAATGCAGAAGTGGAGAATAGAGATGTCACATCCATTCAATTCACCCTCGCAGCTGCCTTTGTCTCCTATACCAATCTCTGATCTTGAGTTACTGGGGAGAAGTTTGCATAGACCTTCCAGGAACTGATTTGTTTTGTGGGATAAAGGTAGGAGGAAAGAGGGAAAGAGGAAAAGGTGCTGGACAAGCATCCAGTATACAAATTAAGTGCTTCCTTAAGGAACAGCTCTTGGAGATGAGCAACAGCTCTAATGCTTTCTGCAAATACCATTTCTGTGCTGTTGGATAGCTACATAGCCTGTTGAAGCACATTTTAGATATTCCACCTTAACTGCCTTAGAAAGGGGCAGTTAACTACTTAAGAGTAGAATTCTTCAGCTTTTTGTACATTTCAATCATTAGCAACAACACTGTAAACCCCTCTTTAGACAAACAGCAAATTCATGCAGCATGGTAGCAGGAATCATGCTAGAAGGAAATTCCCTGGATTTCACTCCTGCGCCGCTGACTCTCAGTTTAAGGCAGCTGAGGTGTTTGCCCAGAATAATCTTTACAATAACATGAAATGCCATGCCTGTTGCTTGCAAGCACTGCTGAGAGGGAAGAGTGAGCAATTCCTTAATTATTTCTCCCTCATACTCTCTTGCCAGCACTTTCCCTGGAGGCCAGTGGCTTCAGCTGGCCACCTGCAACACTTTGGTCTAGTGCAGTAGAAGGCCTGATGGAGCCCCATGCAGCGAGAAGATGTGTTTAACCTGCTTAAAGTGAAACCTGGCTACTGTCCCACTGTCCTGTCCTCCTCCCTCCTAGAGTCTATCCCAGCAGAAGGAAGGAGTTTGGGGTTTTTTTTAGGGGAAGTTAAGAACCTCATTAAACAACATGAAGTAAGCTGAAAAAATTATTCCTATTTAGCAATAGCTGTGTTCACACTGGGGATTTTGCTACCCTGAGTATGCTGACCTAAATGATGAAGTCTGTAACAAGAACAGATTGACATAGCTCTGTCTGCACAACTCTGTACTGCAGAGCTGGACACCAAGTCATAGACAGGTTCAAAGATTATGCCTCAGAGCTGCTGACGTGTATAAAACATTAGAATATAACACTGCATAAAGCAGAAGGTCTTAGAAGTTTGCTGGTTCACAGCTGTCCAAATAATAGTTTCTTGAGCTGAGTAAAGATTCCAGTTTCTATGGGTTTATTATTATTGATTATTATTAGGAACCAATCATTGATTTTTCTAAGAGTTGAAATTGCTTGTTCTGCTTAATTAGCACAACTAAATATTCCCCTCTATTACTATTCCATTCAGTAACTTGCCTTAATAGTATTGTACTTGCCTGAACAGAAATGAGTTCACACATAGCTGCCTTTTACTACCATTTTTTTGTAGCATGCATATAATTTTTCATTGATGCTTCTATCTCCTTCCATGATTTATCATCTGTATCAGCAGACACCAATACACGTTGATCTCCTTTTTACTATGCTGGTTGAAGAAAACACAGCTTGTCCTGGGATGCAAGCCATCACAAGATCCTCAGCTAAAGCACAGCAAAAGAATTTCATGAGTCCCTTGTTTACAACCACAGGGGTGCAATTTATTTATAATTTAAAATAAAGATGCAGAATCTTTTGCAGTCTTCCTTTGGCCCACTGTATAAAATTACAGTAATCATCCCAGCAAGGGTCCTCAGCTGGTGTGAGGAATCAGTAGCTTGTCATTGTCAACCTGACTCCCAGAACCTCTTGCATCAGAAACACTGGGAGAAGAACTGGACTAGTCCTATGATCCCAACCTTTTGAAAAAGGTAAAACCCACGCCAAAAAAAGTTAAAAAGAAGTATTCTGGGAAATATAAGCCTGTCAGCCTCACTTAAGTCCCTGCAAATATCAGAGCATGTTCTCAAGGAAGAATCGAAGAACTAGCAATTGCTCACATAAAATTTCTAAACCTCATTCAGCCATACGAAGGCAAAATCCAGTGTCAAGACCCATTTTGTCCTTGAAGATTAGTGAATTAGTTTAGCGAGAAAAGATCAAACCAGAATATATATGAGAAAAGAATGATTTTTCTAAAAAGAGTGTTGGGGAAAAGAAATATTAATAAGGTAAATGCAGCAGGAAAGCTAGGGAGGCAGTATAGTGCCATGAAGTTGGATGCATCTGTAATGATGACATGGATACTAGGCCTAGGACAGTGACAGAAAATTATTCTAGTATCTTTGCTGCACAGATACACTCTCAAGACATTAATACTTCAAAGGCTGAAAAATTTAAAAAAAAAACAAACCACACAAGGCATTAGCATTGTATCTGTATGTTGAGATGCATTTTCACATGGTCATGCTGATACAAGCAGAATATCCAATTAATGAGATAAATAATTACAGATGCACTTCTTGTAAGAGTACGTTATTCTAAGAAAATTGCTGTAATTATTGGAGGTGCCCTGCAAAGTATTATCCACTCCTAGCTGTTTGAATCTTAAAACTTTGACTCAGTCAGCTCTTAATAAAATATCTTATCTAGAAGTGTTAGCTGTGCCCCTAATAACTGACCTTGAAAATAAATGACTGTTTTATCAATGAAGGGCACTGTCTGTCTCTGTGAAGACAAGTCAAGTCTATACACTCTGGACATAAGTCCAGTGCTCATCATATAAAGAGAAGGCAAACCAAATGAATCAAGGGCAAAATGACTCTGATGCTCTGGGAAAAGAGTCCACCTATATCTGCCTAATGGCATGATCTCCTTCCAAAAAAAAATAATCTTTTATCTTGATCTGAAAATTAGCATCAGCAAAGTAACAGAGGCTCAGAGCCGCAGTGTTCCTTTTTTTCTGTTTTTTTTTTCATTCTGTACTTGGTTTTGAGACATAATCCAAGGAAAATAAGTGCTTTGTTTGTTAAAGGGGGAGAATTAAGTACTAGCGTCCAAAGCATGTTTTGCTCACCTACCACTGATGTCTGTAAAAGACTCCCAGTTCCATCCTCTTCTGGGAAAGACAAGGAAAAGGAAAATCACTAATGCCCTATTTGGTGTGGATGCCAGAATGATCTAAGCAATATCATAAAACAAAGTAAAAATAGATGTGAAATGCTAACAGGTCACATACTAACCACATTAATAACTTTCCTGTTCCTGCTGAGCTAAATACTTGAAAGTAAATATAGGAAACCTCTTTTATTACAGGCAGCTAAATACAAAGCTTAGTTCCAACTTTGATATTTCCACCACAAAGTCAGTCATTTTTACTGAATTTCAACTTAAAAGCCATGCTGGATAACAATAAACAGCAATTTTGAATTATTTCTATCAAATTGGCCTAGAAAAATTGGACTTATTTGACATCCTCCTATATATTCAGCCAAGAAAACTGATATAAATATTTTTATACTGGAGATGAGCAAAAAAAAAAAGCTAAATGCTGCTGTCTAAAGATATTTCCTTAGAAGTCCAATGATAACAGAACATTACTGACAGAACACATATATAAGAAAGAAGATTCTTATTACTACACTACAATTTGTTTTCACTCTTCTTCACCCCCATCAGCCTTGACATCCTTGGACTATCCCAGTATCTTCAATCTTTCCTCAAATACATGTTTTTTTAGACTTCTGATATTTCTGGCTACCATTGCTCAGGACTAGTTGGTCCAAATCCTTCTCAAATTCCAGTGCCAAATGGGTCATATTGCTCCTATAGTTGAGGGAAACATGGTGTATTTAGGTACTTTATGTGCTGTGCTTCCATTTGGACAGCTCAAATGTGTTTGTTATTTGCACAATAGTACAACACTGGTAACTAAAGTCCGATTTATGATCCAGTGAAGTCCTCTAGACTCTTTTCTGCAGAACTCTCTCTAGCCAATTATCCTCGTTTT
Organism: Scolopax mira; assembly: GCA_004320125.1. Classification (NCBI taxonomy): domain Eukaryota; kingdom Metazoa; phylum Chordata; class Aves; order Charadriiformes; family Scolopacidae; genus Scolopax; species Scolopax mira. The sequence goes on along the minus strand of BJBW01012524.1, from coordinate 18,195 downwards.
CTGAAACTGTAGCGTCCATGCCTTCCTGTGTTGCTCTTATCAAGCTCTCTTCACGTTTTTTCAGTTCATTTCTCTAATTTATAAACATTGCTTTGAATACTAATCCTATCCTCCAAAATAGAGCCCTTCAATCCTGGTGTTAATCTCCAAATTTAATCATCATGTTCTCTAATACCTCATTGAAATCATTAATGAAGTTATTAAACATTTTCAGCTTGAGTAGCCGTCTCTAACACAGGGATGTGGCTCCATGTATGGCAAATTTAAGTTTCATGATAATAACTCGTTTTTAACTACCTTTTCATACCAAGTTGAAAAACATTCCACAGGAAATAGTGATTCCTGACTCAGAGCTCTAGTCTCAACCCGTGTGTGTGTCCTTTCTCTTCTGATGAAGAGGTAATAGTGTCTCCTTTTTAGTCTTGGAGTCTTAGTTCCTATTGTCCCATTGTTAGTGAAACAGCCAAAGCACTTCCAGAGTGAATTTGTGCTCAAATAGGCAGGGAATAGACAATGAAAGATCCAGAATACTTTTATGCCAGTTAGATAACTGATTAAAACACAGGTTTTGTCTTCTCTGCTGTCTGGGAAGTTATATTTTGAACTTCTATGTTAATTCCTTACGTTTTGATTGTTGCTTATAAATTGCACGTACCTTCACACTACAGTAAACGTATTTCATTGAATAGAAAATATAATATCCAGAAATCACCAAGTTTTATATATAACTTTGGTGAAAGAAGATAAAAACAAAGGTTATCCTACACAGCACAGTGATGAATGACACCGCTGGTTAATTCTGCTAGCTACAGGATCTGTGAGAGCAAAAAAGCAAGATGCTGAAAACGTACAGTATGCCCTTCAGATATATACCTTTCTGTCCATTAATCCCTGCATTTGTATGGGTCCTGTAACATGGTTATGCAAGTTCTTTCTGTGTCACAAAAAACCATTCCTTTTTTTGCCTATTGTTGCCACTTCATTACTTACCAGATGTAAACTAAGCTATAAATGCCCTAATGCCCTGCATCTCCTGAATGATGGGTTTTAGCAATTTTATTTGCAAATGTTGCAGTCACTACATATTAATCCTTAAGTCCATTTACGCTACCACTTGTATTCAGAGATTCTCATGTGAAGGTCTCTGTAAAGTTGTCATTGACTAGCACTACCAGAGGTGGGCAGATGACACACTTCTCATAAGGAAAGAATGCTTGTGGTCTCAATTAATACATTTATTTTCCCCTTACAATATGCTGTCTCTCAAGGACTAGCCATGACAAACCCTATTTTATAAGACTTCTACATTTGTATGCCTCTGCTGTGGCAGCATTTGGAGCATGTCCACAACGTACTGCATGCAAATGGCTCTCCCATGAAATTTTCAAAGAAATCCTTATGCTAGTGGCACATGAAGATGAGTTCCAGTAGTTCTCTGACAGGTGAAAACCACTTTTGCTCTGTGGTGAAAAAGGGATGAGTAAATGCATATTATGGCAGGAAGTAAAACTCTGTCTTTGAGTCTGCATTAGCAGTGAAAAGATTTCAGTGTAAGAACTGTGTCGTTTTGCATACATCTGCATCACTAGAAGCTGGTCCTTTATTTCCAAGTATGAATTACCTGCTGTTACAGCTCAGTGCTACTATTAAGAATTGCTTTGGCCAGCATGATGAGGGGGGAAAGTCTATGAATAGAAAGCTGTCTTGACTCCAAGCAGGTGTGAAATCTGAAAGATGCAGATGACAGTTTGATGGGGCATCTTCCTTCAGGCTGGGTGCTTCAGTGTAACAGAACAGACTTGCTACATGGAGAACCTGTAATGCTGATGAATGGTTATTTCAGAGAACTAAATAGCTTGAGCCCTTGAAAATAATGAACATAAACATAAACATGAGTTTATGCCCGTAAAAGTAGAGAAAAAAGGTAAATCAGTCAGTGACACCAAATATGCTACAGCGAAGATTCACTTTGACTTCCAAAATGTGTCTGATGTTTTGGGATGCTTCTCTTTTTGAACATTCAACTTGAAAGTCAAGAGGGGGACTTTGCCTTCAGAAAGTGCTGAGCATGCACCGTCTGGAAATCTTACCCTCTTTAAGTTACTGCATGTCAGGCAAAAGACAGCTATATTTGAAAATGTGAGATCAAAGTTTTACTGACCCGCTTTAAAATATCACTTTATGATAAGTTACTTCTGCAATAGAAAAGCAAAACTTAAAATTTAACTTGCTTAGAACTTCTGAAGATGAGACTGTATAGATTCAAATAGAAATCTCAGAGCAAGGACAAATAATTATCTTTTTCAAAGTCTCCCTCAATGGTATTATCATATTGAGTCTTGACTTGGCAGTTCACTAAGGTGCTTTTTTGCAAAAGACCCAGTGCCTGCACCAAAGAAATTACTCTTTAAAGCCAACGTACAGCTCAGACCATGCAAAAATAGCTATTTCATAGGTAGAATTTTTGAGAGATACCAATTAAATGAGCAAGTATTTTTGGTGAATAAGGCAATTAAAAAAAAATAACACCACAGAAATTGGTGAATAGCTTTGGGTATTAACTATGTGTGTCTCAATTTTTCTGTCTCTCTCAAGGGGAAAGTAAGATTCCTTTGTTGTCAATCAGGGTGAAAACTCTGGAGAAAGTAGCTATACTTCTAAAGGAAAAAAAAATAAATTGAAGATATTAAGGTGTCTTTGAGAATGTAATTTAAAGAAAGGACTAATGCTCATTGTTCATTCTCTTCTTCTTCCCTATGTGCTCTCTTGCTCTCTTTCTTACACACATACACACCACACATACTTATATGAAGGCAAAGCCACCAACCAGCAAGACCTCAGCAACTGTACTGTTAAAGCAATAAACAAAGACAGGGCCACCAGATCTACTTCTCAAATATGGAATTAAAATTACACATATGCCTAAAGACAGAATTTACAGTGAAAGCAGGTCTAACAAAAATAAGTAAGAGTTTTGGAGCTGCTGGCTAATAGGAAAACAGCAGTGAGCCAGAAAGGACATAGAAATGTTTCTCTGTTGTCTTTCATTGGCTGGGAGCAGTCTATGCCCATGCTCTTCAGTGATTCCACTCTGCCAGAAAGCATCTTTCCAGTTTTGCTTTGAGTGATGGCATATTTTGTAGCAGTAGACTTTAGTGATGTGGTAAACTCAATTTGTAAGCATTTCTTATAATGAAGTGTTTAAGGGACTTCCTGAGGGCAGCTTTCATGTTTCTCCATTGCAGCAATCATTGCTTTATTCTATTGAACTGTTTCTACTTATGATTTTATGTATCATGAAGTTGGTTCTTGTTTTAACATTCTCAAAACCAGCTGTGAGGTACAGGATATGATAATATCCTCCTCCTATGGTACTAGAAGTGTCATGTGAGTAAGGAATATTTCTGATGCCCAGACAGAAACAAAAGATGATGGTGACCTGTGAGTTGAGTCAGTGAATTATAAATTAGAATGAAAATAATTGTACTAAATAACACATTCATTCCCAATGAAAGGGCCAATACTGAGCCCAAGGGATACCGAAACAGTGCATAGGTGAGGTTTACTGTAAGTGAATAGATGCCAACTCACTAGAGATGGGGAACCCACTATTTCACTGGTTTTTAGATTTCCATCCTAGCAACTTTGGAAAGAAGCATGACTTTGCTTTGTACAGGTCCATTTTTGTCATCTCTGTTGTTCAATCTGCACCTTCACTCGTGCACTGTGGTAAGGGGGAAAGGGTGCAAAAGGAATTGATTACTTTTGCAGCTTATCAGCAGTTTTTCTTTCCTAACTCAAGAGTCTCAGATCTTTAAATATCTCCAAAATTTTGTGGAACCCCTATGCCCACTCAGAGGCCTTGAATAACATTATCAGGTATTTAGCCATCAATTTAATAACATAAAAGGCCTTGAACAACATTATCAGGCATTTAGCCATCAACTTAATAACATAAATGATGACGCTGTAACAATACTATATACTAAGAATACTGCCTAAGACAGATGTAGACTAAAAGAATGATGTATTTTTTGCTGCCTGCAAAGTATGTAATGTAAAGTAAAGGATATGTATAGTAGTCAGCAAGACCTGCATCTTATCAATAAAACATTAACTATGCCAGCTACAAGTGGAAATGCCATTCCACTGAAGTATTATTTTTTTTCCAAGCCTTCTCTTCATATATATGCTTACTGAATGTATAAATATTATCATCATTAAAGAAAAAAAGCACCTAGAAACACATATCAGATGCCCTCCTAGGTCTAGCACAAAGTGTCTGCAGTGTTTCCTAATTTTCAATAGGGCATGAGTAGGATTTGTGCTTGTAAGTACTTGTCTCTTAGAGGGATGATTTTCATCCACTCAAAATAATTCACCTTTTGAAAGGTTCCTGATTTTTATTCTATCTACACACTCCAACTAGGAAGGGGAAATATATTGTCAAAGAATATTGGGAAATTAAATATCACAAAGACCTATACTGCCCTGTGTTCTGGGACATCAGAACTCAGCCCCATTGATTCACAGAAGTCTTCTGTCTAAAAAAAATGTTTTTAATTGCTGCTTGTTAAATCCTCAGAGGCTCAGGTACAGTCTTATTTGAAGTATGGTTCATGCCAGAAATAAGAGTCCCAGTCATGGAACAGAATTAATAACTTTGAAGATTTATTTACATGTCATTTAAAAAGGACTGGAAATGGTGCTATACATAATAATGCTAATTGAAAGGTATAGCTACACATTAGCATGCCGCAAGACACGAGGGCAAGCAGGTACATCAGGGGAAGGAAAACTTCATTTTTGGTGGGTTTTTTTTTTTCAGTGGGCTCAGACCACTTCTAATACTACACAACTTTTACAGTCACATGATTTCATTGGAGCTGCTCCACTTACACCAATTAAATTAGGAGGAGACTCAGGTGCCATGTTTACATTGACAGCCAGAGCAGAACATTTGTCAGGATCATAGTGTATAACTTGCTGTGGTGAGGATAACATGAAGATGATGTCAGGTTAAAAAGACAGTCCAATATAATTAGTATGGACAGCTATTCAGAAATCTGATGAAAGTGATTTGGGAGAACAGTCAAAGATACTTAAGACAGCACTATTTTCACTCTTCTCCAAATGGTTCAAAAATATTTATCATGCCAAAATTGTTGATAGGCAGTTGTCAGTCATTCATTGATTGTTTTATTGACTATACCCACACAAGGAGATTTCTGAGGTAACCAAAAATTAGAAACTTCCTTTTGCTGTAATTTCATAGTTAAACACTTAAACAGGGGCATGTTGAAGGTATGAGAATACAAAATACTCATTGCTTAGTGTGCAGTGCAGGCATGTGGCAGGATATATGGCATGATGTGTGAACACCAAACAATATGCTCAGGCCCCAATGAGTTTGCAGGAAGTCAGAGAAAACACAGGAGTAGCAGAGCATAAAAATGCATTCACTCCCCTTTCTCCCAGGATGGAATATGGAATATGCCTGAAAGCAAAGAGGATTGTCTTCAGCAGAACCATGGGCTGTATCTGATTCCATGATCTGAGACCCTCTGAATAACTACAGTTGTTGCACTCACTAGTGTTTCTGTTCCCATCCTGAGTTTCTACGGATGCTCAACATCCTCTGTGCTTCCAGAAAGCAACAGTTATTTTTGAGAAGCTCAACTTGTACACAATGCAAAATGTACAGCAGCAGGACTGAGAGCTGTACAGTGTGCCTAGTACACTTGAAATAATGCTACACTATAAACATTTGAAGTAGCTACACTTAATTTCACCACAAAGACAGAGGCTCTATTTCACAGATGTATCTTGTACCAATGTTATTTTGGAGACTGAGATAATGTTCTACCAATAATGTTCTGCCTTCTGAACTGCTATTCCCAACTGATTCTGAATTTTTTACATGCTTTCCCATTATTTCTTTTACTATTTATTGCATTCTTTTTCCACAATTAAAGCATAGCTATTTGATGTGTTAAGCATAGACTGGCTTAAGATGAGCAGATAACTAATCAAATATTTACATCATGGTGATTTGAACATGTGTGGTACTAACATACTGTGTGTTTCTTGTACAAGGAAAATGCACAGAAGCTACAGAGCATCACTGAACACACAGCAAATCATAGCAAATCACAGATTCGCTGTTCAAATGCAATTTGGAATGAAGGCAATAACAGTTCCTAAACAGGGAGAAGCACTGGGATCTTGCTAGATAATTCTTGGTATTTTCATAACAGAAAACCTTCATCTCAAAACCATAAATAAGCGTATTGTTTACAAACCTGAAAGATTGCACTAAAGTGTTTCTCAATGAATTAAAAACTTCTGATAGAGTTAATTCAAGAGGGGTTGCAAGCAAAAAAAAAAAGAAATGGCTGTCTTCCCGAAATGGGGTTCTGTATTGACTCTACAAAGAGCTGCTCACAGGATTACAGCTGACAACACAAAGGGAAGGTGCATTTCAGCTCCTGTGCAAGGGGAATTGAGGGAAATCTGATGTTGGCTTTTCTACATCTCTGCTGATAGGAATTCTCCTTCCTTTAGCGTTGGGGGAAGATGATGTCCAATGGTTTAATGATTTTCAGAGAGCTAACATAGCAATCAAGCTGTCAAGACAAACTCCTCACAACTGGTAGATGGAACCAGGTATGGTACATTCTCTCACTGTTTAGGGTTTGTTTGTTTGTTTAGGAGAATATATTTATTTGATAATTTATTCCCTGAGCAGATAATAGAAAGGTATTGCACATATAAGCATTTTTATGTCCTATCTGCCATATCTCAACAACATCTAAAGATTTAAAAGCTTCACATGCATGATAAAAGGCTTGCTTATGCCTAGGCAATTATTTTTCAAATTTAAATGTCTCTGTTATTTTAATAATGTTTTTTTACATTCCCTAAAGGGCTTTAGCTAGCCTGAAGAATCAACTACCATCTGACTTCCCTTTTGAAAATGGAAGACAAGTATAATTTAAAAATGCAGTATTTACTTGGTTCCCATTTAGCTGAAATTTGATGTATTTAGGAGCTTCCTAATTTATATTCAGGATCACTATTTCAATACCAATGATCAAAATTTCATACATATTTGTGCACAGCAGCTACTGTGTGCATACTGACAAGTGCTTCTCGAGGCATTCCCATTGCACTAACATTTGCAAATGGTGTGCTGATATGATGGGTCTTTCAGGTAAAAAGACTGCACTTATATGAACTCTCCCCAGACCGCTCCAGTGGTACCATCAGTCTAAACCTAAGATAAAGTAGTGAAAAGGGGGTGAGAAATGCAGGAGGAGGGACAGAGTCCATAGAAATTCCTGTACGTGCAAGTCTGTCTCATTAAAGCAGCCTCTTCTCTTTTTCCTGGAATCTGAAGTCCTACAAGTTTTTGCAGTGGCTTGTTACACACGATTGAGGAGTCTATATTTTGTTAAACACACTTCTCATCAGAAGAGAAAAATCAAGGCTCCTCCCTGAAGGAACATAAAGTCATGTTACCACTTGCCTCTGATTTGTATCACATACATTTAAGAAAAGTACTGAACGTCGCCCCTGCCTTGGGATGAAACGAGGTCTGACCATTCCCACATACACTCACCAAAGCTACTGGCTATGGTTTTCATCATCAGTGACATGTCAAGGCCCTGATGAGATCAGGGCCTGTCATGGGAAGCGAAGCATGTAGACATCATAAGTCAGTGCTCCAACCTCAGAGAATTCAGTCTTCTCAGATGAGGTAGACAGGAGTAAATGTGAGCACCTCCTGGTGGAATTGCTCCAGTGAGTCAAAGAAGGTTTTTTCAGGGTGACCTGTCATGGCTTTTTGAAGCTCACACCAGGAATCAGCAGAGAGGGGGCACTGAATTAGAAGCTGCATGGTTTGCAAGCCACTTGTGCCTTTGCCACGTAACTTATGAACTGTCAAGTCTTTCTTCCCCAGAGCCCACGCTACTGAGGGATCTCTTTCCCTCACAGAATACTGCTTGTTAAAACTCACATCAGAATGTTTAATGGCTACTCCTAAAATAGAGAATAATTACAACAGATTTTTGACTGTTTCAGGCTCTGCTGTGCAGAACACAGCCAAATCTACTCCCTAATAATGTAATTTCAGATGCACTGTAGCATACACTGCTTTGCATCTACATCTGTGGTTCTGCTCCTCATGGACTGATTTATCCGCTTATCACTGTATCACAACTGGAATGATTTTTCAATTATTCTCTCTCTCTAGTGTCTATGTCTTACTACAAGAAGAACAAAAGGACATTAAGCTGTTTTCGTGGCAAAAAGCTAGTTATACTTCCCTTTAACTTCTAGAAACCGTTATTTCCTCAGCCGTACTAATTTCTAATACAGAGCTAGCTGACATTTTTGTTTTGTTTTAAAGAAAAGCTGGTGGAAAGAGGCTAGCACTAGGAACTGCAATCCAACAAGTTCACTCTTGCAGTAAGAGTGCATATTTCCTGAGCAACCTTATCTAGTTGAAGATGTCCCTGCTCATTGCAGGGGCATTGGTCTAGATGAACTTTAAAAGTACCTTCCAACCCAAACTATTCTATGATTCCCAAGGAATCACAGGAAAACCACGTTGTCTGGGGATTTCTGCAGCAACTGCCTCCATGTCACACAATGCCTCTTCTCATAGCCAGTGTCATGGATGTCCCAAGATGGCTCTGCCCCAAGACTGCTGTTGTGCCAGGGCAGAGGAATATTAAATATGCGAGTCGAGCTCTAAATGTTCTGCAGTCCCACCTGGCTGACCATAACCACAGGGACAGGACCCTTTAGGGGCTGCCATGCAACACTGCAACTTTTTGTTGTTGTAGTTTTGGTTGCTTTACTTTTGCAGAGGATTGCCCTTGTGCAGTTCTTAACTTGCACACTTGCTGCTAAACACTGTTTATGAGTTTCATGAGACATATAAAAATTGAGTAATAACATTGCCTGTGAACTATGCAGCCCTCTTTAAAGCCGTATTTCTCCATTTGCAGATAATCAGGTATCATCTTTGTCTTTAATAATAGCTTCTACAGAAGCTGTTCTGGGCAGGAGAAGGAAAGCGTGTACTGGTTTTGATAAAGATCTTCAATCAATTACAAAGCATTTCCACAAAAATTGATGAGGCCTTTCTTGTCAATGTTTCTAGATCTCTGGATTTGTGTGGATTTTTTTAAAGGAAGCTAGAAAGATCTGGTATGTGGGATAAGGCAAGGGATATGGGGATCCATAGTGCTTATCTAAACCCCCTTATTTTAGCAATTTTTCAGTATTCTTCCAGATTTTCTTTCAGTCTTGTATTTCTGCCATATGACAAACTCCAGCTGGGTAGTTAAGCTAGTTCTTCAGTCAAATTTTGCCCGTCTGTCTCAATAATTCACTCTGTCGTTCCATTCTCTGATATGCAGCTACACTGGCATCACATAACAGCTCGTCACAAATCACATTGAGTAGACTGATGGGCTCTCCGCAGTGGTGCAGAGCACTCCTCTGTGAGGGCAACAATTATTTCTGGTTCTTAGTACCAGTACTGCTTATACACTGGGAAGCTGGTAAAGATAACCTCTATTAATACTAAACCTGAACATGAAGTTGGTTAGAAGACCACTGAATACAAAGGGAAAAGATCTGTAGAAATTAATACACTCTGGATTGCAGCCTTAGCAAGAGTGATGCTTGCATTTCCTTGTATTCCCCACTATCTCCCCACTCAGCTTTATTTTCACTTACTTTGCCTTTTCCTTGCATTTTGTACAGTTCCTTCTCTTTTTCACATTGCACAGCTGTTCTGAGTTTTGCAGGAGACTTAAATCATGTCTCAGAGGAAATAAAAATATTCCTGTTACATTCAGCAGAGGAACCCTGCCAGATAGGGGAGGGTTAGTAAATACAAGTCAACACAAATTCCATTTTTCCCCCTTAGCTGATGTACCTGCAGTAGTAGGGATGATCTGCCCTCCTCCTTCAGCCTTTCTGACACACTGGGATGAAGAAAGTCAGCCCCTGAAATGCCTGATCATTCAGTCCTGGTTTAGAGGTGCCATTCTGAATTTAAATCCAATGTTATTGTCTTTGCTTTACCTTCCTCCTCTCATATGAATTTTTGCCCTTGTCTTTTTGGGGGTTTTTGCCTCACTGAGAGATGCCAAAATCTTTTAATAGAGACATCTTGTGAAGTGCTATGAATCTAGCTGTCAAATACAAGTATCAAAGCCTGGACACCTGTTTTCATCTTCTGGTTCTATGAAATCGACACTCCATCTCTTAACAATGGCACTTAGTCAATAAGATCATCAATGGGTCATACGAATGTCAGCATCTGAGTTTGTGGAGCTTATATAGCACAGCTTGGCCAATCTCTCCTTTGCAATGTTAGATTTTGGGGAAAATGTTGCTTTTAGAGGACATTAGTGCAGAGCTATCAGTGTGTAAAAAAACCCAAACCGTAATGTGATTTGGAGTGCTGCAAAATAGCAATTACTAGCATGTGCTGTGAATAGGATATTTGAGTTCTACCATCTGAAAATATGCATAAATGTATGTGCATGTTTTCCCTCTCTGAATTCCTTTGCTGATTTTTCAGTGTCAGAGCCTTAGCTTTTTAAGTGCTGCATAGGACAATCTAATAACTGTTGGACTGTTCACCTTTGGTTCCATTTAGTTGTGTATGCCATGTTTTTTGCTGCAAAATCTTTGCATTTCGTGTGGTTGATACCCTGGGGATCTGCAAAATTAGGGTCATCTACATGATCTTCCCCATGTGCCTGTTCTCCCCCCTGCATTCTATCTAAGCATTCCACCATATAACAAACAAGCTGAAGAAGGAAACAATTTAAACAGATTTTCCTTTGCAATACAAAGCAACCTCCATTTGTAAGAAAACTTGTCACAGACAGGAACCTTCTCATGCCAGGAAATCCCTGGATCTTCAGGGAAGACGAACAGTTCACTAATAAGTGGTTGAAGTGCTGAGCTCACAGTTGAAAACAATCCGATTTGCTATATCCTACAGGGCATAGTAAGGAAGCAAAATCCCAGACATTTCCAGGTGAAATATCTCCTTGTACCTTAACTTTATATATAGGAAGACATGTAGATAAAAGTATGTGACATCTTCCATGTGGATCTGATAAGAGGGGTGTCGGAATAGGAGGGAGTATGCCTGCTTTGTATTTCCTGATGGCCACTTTACTCATCAACTTTGATCTTACCAAAAGTAAAATCCAGCCTGGGAGCTGCATTGTTTAGAACAAGGGCTTTGTCAGCTTGAGCTAAAAAAACACAAGCATCAGACTTTCAAAAGCATTTCAGAACAAAAAGGTATCTATTCAGTGCCATATTTTCCCTACTAGGAAAGACCTGCCTGAATTCCATTGGAATTCTCTCTTCTCCCTATCCGTATGGAAAAAAAGTTACTATCTACCTATCAGCAGCTTCCAGCATCCAGATACCACCGAAACCTTGCCCATTCTACAGCTGATTCATAAAACTCAAATATGGACTGAGAACACGGGTACAGAGACTAACACTTACCTGGAGTGAAACTTCCCTCAAGACTAAATAGATCATGGAACAGGAATCCATCAGGATTTTCTGTCCAGCACTGTGCATTTCCCAGTTGTCTTTTAAGACAACTGTTGTGCTTTATTTTGCTGGAAAGTACTGACTTACTTGCCTGTACCTGAAGGCTGTCTTCACCTCTCACATAAGCATGTCTGTATTGCTATGCAAATTTTCCACTTGGAAAGATAGAGCCTGTGGAGATGAGTAAGTTGTTATGGCAGAATTGTGCTGCAGGGTCTCTTGTGTTCTTCAAAGTGTTCTGTGGTGGTTGTTTGTTTTTCTTCTTTCAGAATCCATAATGACTCCATCTTTTCTGCTTTTCCCTAGCAGTACCCACTGCACACGAAAGCAAAGTCAATAAGTGGAACTAATAGCATACTGAATTCCTGAGGATAAGTGATCAGAATTCAAGCCATCAGGAAACAGCCTAAAAAAGTAAGATGCTCCAAAATATCTGGCAACAAAAGTTCTTCACAGACATAAACAAAGAGCTACTTTGTCTTGCACACATTCTTTTTAATCTTTAATGGACAAAGATATAAACCCAGTTATGTTTGAGGAGAAACCTGGACTGAAAGATGCTCTGATGCCAATTTAGCCCTAATACTAGAATGCTGATATGATGATTCTTCTCTGACTGAAGAGAAATGACTTGCCTGCTTATAGCAGGAGAGAAAGCAAACCTTTGTGAAAGCTTTTCACTGATCTTCTTGCAAAATGTTATTTATTAAAATAGTTGTTCACTGTTTGAAGTCTGTTGCAGAGGTTGGATTCTATTCTGAATTTTATGGATATTTTTGCTTTAGGATTTCCTCTGTATCTTCTCTTTGCAAGAATGGATAGGATTTAATTTAAGCTCAGGCAGTGAAGATTTTAATGCAGAGTTCAAACCTGGTAAAAAAAAAGCTGCCTAGCTCCATGCTCCTAGCTCCTACCTAGATCCATGTGGCTGTGATAAGCGAAGACAGTTACAAAGTCCTGCCTTCTATTAGCAGATGAGTTTATGCTTTCCAACCATTTCCAGGTTTTCCTGATAGGACTTCACCCTTTCCAGACCTTCTAGCTAAGTTAAGTGGGCCAAATCTATCACTGGTGGGGGCCCAATAAAGACTGTGGTATTAGCATACTGTGACTGACAGGCTGCAAAATCAGATTTGACACCAATTTCTTCAATGGCTGATCTCACTAACTGTCATGCTGCCACCCAGACTTACAGTCACCTTTCTCTTTTCCTTGTAGAACTCCATTTTAGAGAGGTCCTGTAAATCATCCAGTTTGGCCTTTTACTGAAATGAGTGGAACATAAGCTATTTTTCTCTTCAAAATTGAATTAAGCATTTTTGTATGGTACATTCATTATGGCTGCATGCAAAATGCTTAATTGGTCTTTGGGACATAGGAAGCAAAATACTGCCCAGTTAGAACACAGCTTGAAAGAAATTTTCCTGATTAGGAATATAACCAAATCATGATTCATTAGCAGATTTCTATCTGGGAGAGGGAATCTGGAGAGGTATTTTCTAAATTATTGGAGTTTATAATAATGATGTCTAGCCAAACAGGCTGTCTGGCTTTATCTTTGTATATGTTATCATGATCTCTGACAGAACAAAGCTATTGACTGGGTATCTCTTAGTAATTACTCTGCAGAGCGAGAGCTGAGGTCTTTTGCTTTTTTCTCTCTACAATTTTCCACTGAAAATGGTATCATTTTACTTAATCTTTTGTACTGCAAAGTAGAATGGAGTTTTTGATCAGCCTTTTTATGACACTTTCTTGAAAATGAGTACCTATATTGCATTTTTGTATTGTTCCAAACTGGTTTGAATCCTTTCACAGACAAATTTATTTCTCTTTCATTATGTCACTACTACTTGTGACAGCTTCTCTCCCCTTAGCCACAAGAACTGGCCCTGTCCTTCTGTCCTTACCTCTCTCCAAGAAATGGAGTGGAGGGGATAGGCTACCCAATTATGTTTTCACATGATTCAATCAGTCAAGCAATGTTGATTTACAGCTGATGTCTTGGATGACTATCTCTGAAATAAGCTGTCTCTTTGGTCTGAGGATTTCAGGCATATTATTTTACATGGGCGGTTTCTCCAGTAAATGAGCCCAGCTTGTCTGTCTTTTAAGTTTTAGTCTAGAGTGGATCATTTCCTGAATCATTTGCTGTATTGTCAATGCTATTTCTATTTAAAAAAATCCTACCATGACTATAAGTCTTATCAGACCATTACGATTTGCCTTGAAATTCCAGCTAAAGCTTAGGCCAGCAAGCAATTTATGAGAGGAGCTAGAATTCTGTTGCTGGATTTGTTTCCTTATTTCTTTGCTCTTCCCTAATTCTTTTGATACCTTTCCAGGGAGAGATTGCAGTCCTGAAGGATGATAAATGGGGAAGTGGCCAGAGCACTCCAAGATTCCGAGACAGAAGCTGCAGAAATACACAGCATTAAGAGAAAGCAACCGTTCTGTTACTCAGTTTTGTGCTACAGCTCTTTGCCTCTCCTGCCTTCTGGCCAGAGAGCATTCAACGTCTGTGGGTCCTGCTGATGGTATGTAGAAAAAAAGAATAAAGTACATGGTGTCATTTTTTCTTCTATCAGTAGCACATGGGTCCCCTTCCCTCAGCCTTTCCCTCACGTTGCTGCTAAATTTGGGCTCAGTACTAGATTTTTCACTCACATTAATTAACATATGAGAGCAAGGTCCATGAAACTTCAGCATCTGTGAGCAAACTGTACCTATTCAAGAAAAATACTTGGTAGTTGGTTTTGACATTTTTGCCTGGGACTGCTTGTTTAAAATTCTGGACAGGTTTGGCCTTGGAGCAAAAAATGAATATTCTGTATCTTTCCAGGAGAATTTCTCCTAGAGCACTGTTTATAACGAGTGCTTGCTACTCTGCTGGTTTATGCCAGGTAGAAAGGGAAATATCAAAGACTCCCGATTTATCCTGTATTTCATTTTTTCCTCTGAAACTTCCAATATCATTCTCATCCAGCTTACTTCTCCACTTCATGCAACCAGAATCAACTTGAACGAGTGAAACATTTTACATAGAAAGCATTTCACTATCTGCTTTTCTCCCTGCAGGAGCTGTTTAGTAGGTACATGGAGACTGAACTAGCTCTGATCATGGAATTCATGGTCAAATTAATTTCCATCTGTGCTGGCTTAAGAAGTCAAGTTGTGTTCCATAGCACTTTCTTAGAAAAATCATATGGCTTCTCTGCTTAAACTTCATCATATATGTGTCTGTCCTTTCCTTTCTTTCAAAAAATCCCAAAGGATTTTAAAAGATGGACATTTCATCATTAATGTATTTCAGATATTAGTTTAACTGAAAAGCTATGCTTCTTAACTCTCATCTTACAATGTTTATCTTGATAATTAAAAAACAATCAACACTGAGAGTACTTCCAAGGTATTGATAACCACCAGTGAGACTGGATCACTGAAGGCAAGGCCAAGGGCTATTAGCTTTCACAGACTGCTCCCCAGACAGTGCTCTGTGACAAGGTTGCTATTGCTATTTTAACCTTTTTTTTTAAAAAAAAATCAATATACATGTTTCGTGTTATTCCCAACAGAGCCATCTCTTCTCCAAGGCATAACAAAGAGTAGTTTTAATAGCAAAGCTGGACTGTGGTACAAAACATAGCTAAAAAAAATCAGCCACAGTTCTGATTGAAGTTGCTGCTCTGAGAACCAAGGGTTATGGTTATATGGAATTGAATTTTAGAACAGCAGAAGGTGTTTTGCTTTTTCCACCTAATTAATTTTCTGTTTTTAAAGGCTTTCCCTTTGAGGTCTTTTTTTGGATACTCAAGGATTTTGGTGAAAGTTAACTGCAAGTGGCATCAATGGAAATCCTCTATGCAGATCTCTTGGGGATTTACAGGGCCTTACAAGCTTAGGCAAACATT
Source organism: Scolopax mira (assembly GCA_004320125.1). Lineage (NCBI taxonomy): Eukaryota > Metazoa > Chordata > Aves > Charadriiformes > Scolopacidae > Scolopax > Scolopax mira. Next base: position 2,677 of record BJBW01012524.1, on the reverse strand, counting down.
TTCATAAATATTGCAAGGAGGTCACAGCAGGAGAACTCTGCAGAACCTCAAAGACAAATTCTACTGCAAAATTCCAGCAAACATTCCCAGCTCTTTGGATGCACAGACTCTCCAGCATCCTCCAAGGTCAGCAGAAGGGGAGGGGGCTGGTCCCCTAAAGCAATGACTCATAGGTGGTTACACATCTGCATTTTCCTGCTGGCCTTCAGCAGGGCCTGAAGCGTGGAGGAGCAGGAAGCTAAAGGTGGGCTTCTCTCTTCTACAGCTCAGCATTGTTCCCATGGGAGGAAACATTACCCCAACTTACACGGTCAGCTGTGTGCTCTAGTGCTAATGAATGCCCTTTCCAAGAAACACTCATAACAAATCTGTGTCCAATCATTTTCACTGTCAATCTGCTCTTCTCACAAAGCTGGGTTTTATTCTTCCGAGGGTACAGGAAGATAAACTGGGATGCAATGTGAGGTGCAGCCTTAGGAAAGCCACCAGATGGAATTGTGAAGATGGAGCTGTGGGAAATGAGCTAAGTTTTGCTTCAGCTAATTGATATATTCTTGTTAGTGTATCTGTGTTAACAAGGGAGGCTTAGTGATAGTAGACTCTAATAAATTGTATCCAATTGATCCCCAGAAATGCCCTTGGTCTGTCAAGGGATCCTTGTTCGCAGAGAGTTATCTAAGTGAAGAGAAACAGACTAGAACATGGCCTTCAACACAGGAACCCGGAGGATAGGGGAGTATCAATAAGGCCAAAGAAACCAGTCTTGGACAGTAAATCTGCCAAGTAGATGGTAGCAAAGACTGTGAAATAATGTGTAGCGTAATCAACTAATCAAAGGCGTGTTTAGGATAATGATTTCATTGAGTGGGCATGTGTGTGCCTGATATGGTAAAAAGGTGTGAACTCAACCTGTACTAGGTCAGGCGGTCGGCAAGAATGTGAGCTCCAACTTCTCAGCCAGTGAGAAGAGAGGCAGTATCTCAGGTGGCCCAATAAGGGTATAAAATGCCTGGAAGCTAACAGATCAGCTTGCATCTACTTTTGGTGCACCCGATTCAGCGCTGTTTTGTATAATAAAGTTTTAATCTTTGCTTCAGCGACTTTGTCTTCTTTAAATTCGAAGTGTGAGCTGCTGTTTCTCACAGAAAAGATGTGAAAAGAAAGTGAAGATGGAAACAGGTCCGCAGAGTGTGTGATTCACCATCTCCAACAAGCTCCACAAGTTCCCAGGATTCACAGTATTGGGTCTCAGCATCTTTCCATTACCCACCTGAAAGCCTATTAGCTCATATCACTATTAATTTCATTTTACATTAATATATAATATTGCTAATACTTCTCTGTGGATTTCTCACACATCAGAAGAAGCAAATGCATATTTATTTAACCAATAGGATGCGGCCAGAGTCTCAGTAAATTAGTACAGTAACCCTGACTTCACTGGTACTTCAGGAAGTTACCACCCAGCCAAATACAAAACAAAATCATCAGCATTTCCCATCCCACGTATGAGCAACAGGACACTAATTCAGATCTAATCCAGGTTTCCAGAATCAATCCCTATCTTGTCTTTCATCTCCAAAAAGCCGGGTCTGTTCTCATCACCTCCTAACTCTCTGGAATTCATTTACCTAGAAAGAGCCTGCATGGTAATCTTCTTCCTATGTTCTAATTAGTTTGTATCTGTTTGGCAATTATTTTACTGAAGCTCAAATTCTCATAAAACAAATTATCATTCCTGTCATACCCTCAGTCATTTTATTAATAACTTTAAGACCATTTATTTCTGCTCTGACAGTTTATCTTTCACTGCTGCCACAATAAAAATGTTGTTGGAAAACTGCATAGACACCACAATTTAAGGGTGTAACTTTTATGTTGATGTTTCTTCTGTTTTACTCAAAGCATATTTTTTTATCAGGCACTCAGAAGTCTCCACTTCCCGAAGTTTTAAATGATGCATTTAAACAGTGGAAACAATTAGCAAATATGTGAACAGTAGAGGTCAAAGGCAATTTGAAGAATAATGAAAAGTGCACTGAAGTGGACAAGCTAAAAAACAAAAAGGAGGCTTGCAGAGGATGGAATCAAGGTCAGGTAGACTGGGTGGAATACGAGTCCCGAGTGGCCAGGAACCAGGTTAGCCAAGCTAAAGCCCAGATTAAATCTGGCCAGGGGCATCAAGGATAACAAGAAAAACTTCTATAAGTCTGTCAGGGATAAAGGCAAGAGTAGGGAAGGTGTGGGCTCTCTCCAGAAGGAAACAGGAGACCTGGTCGGCCAGGATATGGAAAAGGCTGAGTTAGTGAATGACTTTTTCACCTCAGTCTTCTCTGGCAAGGTCTCTAACCACACTGCCCAAGTCATGGAAGGCAAAAAATAGGGGCTATGAGAATGAAGAACTGCCCACCGTAAGAAAAGATCAGGATTGAGACCATCTAAGGAACCTGAAGGTGCATAAATCCCTGGGACCTGAAGAAATCCATCCATGGGTCCTGAGGGAGCTGGAGAATGAAGTTGCTAAGCCACTTTCCATTACATTTGAAAAGTCGTGGCAGTCTGGTGAAGTTCCTGCTGACTGGAAAAGGGGAAAGATAACTCCCATTTTCAAAAAGGGAAAAAAGGAAGACCTGGGGAACCACAGGCCAGTCAGTCTCACTTCTGTGGCCAGCAAGAT
>BJBW01012523.1:0-22309 GCA_004320125.1 Scolopax mira | reverse complement strand
AGAGGGGAGATTTAGATCAGACACCAGAAAGAAATTCTTTACAGTGAGGGTGGTGAGACACTGGAACAGGTTGCCCAGGGAAGTTGTGGAAGCCCCAGCCCTGGAGGTGTTCAAGGCCAGGCTGGATGGGGCTTTGAGCAACCTGCTCTAGTGGGAGGTGTCCCTGCCCAGGGCAGGGGGGTTGGAACTAAATGATCTTTAAGGTCCATTTCAAACCAAGCCATTCTATGGCTCTGTGATTCTACTAAGGCTGCCTGGGAACTGATACTCCCTATCTCACCCTTTCCAAATGCTTCTAGGCTCTTCAGGCTGGATTACTAGCTCTAATCTATGTAACCATGCAACCAAAGCCTACCCAGTTGAATTCTGACATCTCTCTTTACTAGGCCAAAGACAAAGACAACTGCTAGAGTAAAGGACAGTAGAGAAAGGCATCCCTGTAAAGTATACTGAAAATAAATTTAAATGTTATTTTCCCTCTTCTGAACCAGCTGATTACAGTTCTATCGACCTCAGAGAAGAAGCACAGAAGTGTTGTGTCATCATTATAAAATATCCTTTTAGTAAAGTAGGTCATGTAGCAATGATCTGATGAAAAAATGCTGCCATTTGGGTTATAAACAAGCGAAGATGTTAATTCAAAAGGTGAACATACCAGAGTTTGCCTGAATTCTAAATAGTTCCTATCTGCTATAAGGAATGAAAGGGTGAGTGGATAGTAGTTTCTGTTATCACCTACTTGCCTGTGATTAAATCTGTGGTCATTAGGTCATTTTCACCTAGAAAAAGAATCAAGTTTGCTGCTCCTCTACATTTCCTTCCAAAGGATGACAAACCAGATACTGTGGTTTATTTTACATATTGCACTTGAACCACCTGATGCATATCCTCTCCATGATCAACGAAAAGAGAGAAATCATTCTATCATGGCTGCTTCACTTGTCTTGCTCTTCTGGTAAGAGGTATTACTAAAGGCACATTGCATTGTTGTCCTGCTATACAAAGGAATGGGAATCACTACTCTTACATATGTAGAAAGAAAACCTATATGAGATATGAGATGTAAACATATTCATCTTGTCACTGAAACTGATTTTTTCCTTTAGTCAATCCTCACTTTCCTCATCTACAGAAGTACCAATGTTTTTTCTTTCCTATTCGTCCTCTCAGCTCCTTTTCTTTCATTGATCTCAGTCCTTCCTTTCCTCTTTTTTTTTTTGCTTTCTCCATTTTTGTATAGTCAGCCTTTGCAGCAATCTAACTTCAATGATACACAAATCTGAAAATCTGATAACCACAGATGGCTATGCCTTGGCTTCTATGATAAGAGAGAGTCTCCCAGGCCTCATTTTAAAAGAGTCTTTCTTAATGAATTTTGTAGCTTACAGTTTTCATGCAGTGCTTTTCTTTCACGGTTAAAACAAGTGCTTGTCAGTAAGGGGAATTTGCCACTGAACCCTTGATAATGTCCTTTATTCTGCAGTTCTCAACTGATTTGGAGTAATCCAGTTCTCCATTTGTTCAATTAATGCTATGTTGCATTTCATGCTGGTCATCTGGTTGTCTTAAGCTTTTCAATGAAATAACAGGAGCTTAAATAATTTTGTATTGCTTTAGGACTTGAAGATTTATAAAGATAAGATAAAGGCTTAATTCTGTTGGATCAGTTCTGTGAAAACTGTTTTCTTTTACATTATGTCAATCCCATAATTTCTCTAGTTTTAAAAAAATATCCTAGAATTATAGCTGTCACAGTTCATGGAAGATAACAAGAATTAGATCCACATTTTGCATAAAAATGAAACTAACAGATCTCATCAATTTATTGAAATAGGTGAATAATCATTCACCGGATGGGAGAGCTTGCTGAACTTTTGCTTCAGTGATGAGTTAGTGTTTGTAAAATTCCAGGAATAAGGTGAATTTTGCATGATAAAAGCCATGATGTGTGTATATACACATTTTTGTTGTTGTTTTGGCTTTTTTTTTTTAAGGGTTGAGAAAACCCCTGAGCATTCCAGCTTTAGAGTGTTCACCAGCACAGAGCACGGTTGTGCTATATCATTGAAGTTACATGCAACAAACGCCACACTCAGGGTCAGGCATGTCCTCTGCCAACAGCCTCCCATGGGAGCTGCGTCTATGAGGACTTGTCCACATTCTGCTGAAGTCAATAGCAGCACTTCTAGTGACCTTGACAAGTTCTGTGTCAGTTCCATGACGAAATTAACCAAGACTCTGCTACCTCCCTTGTCATCTATATCGCAGGACTGGTTATGACTTCACAGTGACAAATAGCTGTTCAGGAACAGCAAAACCAGGTTCTTACAACTGAGCTACACAGAGAGTACATCACCATGGTAAAGTTTCAGGGAAGTAATACATAAAGCAGAAAGTAGATCTGTGACTTTGTGTTTCAAGTTAAGGTATAGCAGGGCACTTTCTCCTTATAAGGTTGCTTCTGTGTGTCATTGATTTTGCAGTTTATTATTAAAGTGTCTCACAAGAGAAATGGCAACCAGATTTGACACTGGGAGACATATTAATGGCACAGTACTTTAGAAAAATGTGCACTCTGATAGTTATTAATCAGACTGAGCTACTGCATTAGCCTCTCCTTGCTCCCCTATGCTTTGACAAAGAATCAAATCCTCTGGCATCCTCCGACTCATTTTAACAGTTCCACAACCACGGATTTCCCTTCTGCTCATGAAACAAACTGCTTCTTCAAAGACTGTCCCACTGGTTCCCAAGCAGTACTTACTACTTCACAATTCTACAATAGGATAATACATTAAAAAGTAATAAAAGCTTGTTCCTCTCTTAAAAAACAAAACAAAACAAAACTGAAAGTTATGTTCTTATAGCCAGCCGTGATTAGTTCTCATCTAGTTCTCTGGAGGAGGAGGACATGACATTTTAGACATTGAGCCCCTCTGTTCCAAAGGGCTTATTCCTAATAGCACTGAGGGGAAAAATTGATTCTTTTGATCTTTTATTTTAATCTTAAATTTTAATTTGAGCCATAAAATTTTAATAACTGTCCTCTAGGTTTCAAAGAGAACAGCACTAAGTATTTTCTGCACGTTGCATATTACACATGTAAAGCCAGATTCCTTTGTATCTTCAAGAAGTGCGAGGGCTACTTATTAAATTAGTAATGACCAGCAGTCAAGGGCTTTCAACTCAAGTGTGTATTGTGTCTTAAGCCAAGAAAACTACAATCACTTTTATCTGTGTAGAGTCTGTATTTTAATAAACATCATGGCATTTTACAATAATTATGCATATCAACTTCATGGGATTTTGAAAAAATGCAAGATTTCCCTTATGATTTACTTATCAGGTTTCACAAGGTTGAAATGCAAAGTAATTGCTTATGTCCTTCCAGGATCTAAAAAGCTGATAATGAATTTTATATCATACAAAGAAACATGTAGCAGATGGTTTAATAATGTCACCATACATCTGTTAAGCAACACAGCCCAAAAGGAGGGAAAGTTACAACACAGTTATTACAACCTGAACAGTTGTCATGGCATTCTTAGAAATGACCAACACTATTTTGCAAATCAGAGATATTTTATCTGAGCAAAACAGAGAAAAACCTGTATTTAAGTTCTCCTGAAAGAATAACTTCATAAATTGCAATGATTTCTGGGCGAGATGACTTGGTCTAACGTGCCTGTCTGTCCTGGCACAGGGCTACCTGTGAGCAGAAGCCTGCAGCCTCCTGTGGCACATGCAGCTTGGACGCTGAGACAGCGTCTTTGCCTTTTTACACTTCCAATAGTAGTAAATGCTATTCCCACTGATAGCATAATTACACAGAACAGAAGCAACCACGTAAAAAGTTGAACTCCAATTCATTTTACGGTATCAGCTGTTTGCCTACAGTTCTTAGTTTAAAAGGACAGGAAGGTTCCTAATGTTTGGAAGTGGGCAACATGGGTTTACCAAAGGTAAATCATGTATGACCAATCTGATAGCTTTGCTATCAGTTTGTTGCTATAATGTAGGATTGGAAAAAAATGCCACTTACATTACAATGAGGCTTACATTAGAGAGAAGAATGATGTACAAGCAAGTTATTGAGGTTTCTTATCGCTATACCCCCTGCATGTGCCTCCACTACACCAGCAGCACAGCACTGTCCTAAGCACTGGTACCACCATGGCTCCTGTTCCATCATCCTGGTGCCAGCATTTCTATAGACTGGCATGAAGACTAAGACTATGGCTGCCTCTTCTCACCTCCTGCAGCCTCAGGGCAGATCAAACCTTGCCTGGTCATCTATGTCACTGTGAATATTACTGCATAAAAATGCTGGCACTCTATTGTGGGGAAATCAGAGCTTGCATGTGAAGAGGTAGAGGGCTGAATGTAGGCATTATTGCATTAAATTTATGCATTTAGAATTCAAGTCTTTAGTTGAAATAAATCTTTTGGGGTTTATGGTTCCTATTTCCTGAAAGAAGTATAACAGTTTACTTACCTGCTGTTCCAAGGTATAACATGAAGGCAATGAAAGGCTTGTTCCTGAATCCTTCTCATAGGTCTCCCTCAGGAAGTTTGTGCAGAAAACAGCTGGGAGGGAAATTTTTAAGACACTGTAAGATAATGCTCTTTGAAAATGAAGCACTCTGTTGTCAGGAGCTGGAAAACATTGGAAACAGACATCAGAAAAAGTGCAGGGGGGTTATTAAAAATGTTTATTATACAGTTGTGCATTTATTGCATGTTATTTCTCAGATTGATATCATCACCCGGTATGTCATAGGATGTTTCTACAAAACAGCTCAATAGATCAGTTACTGAAAAAATAATTAATTTCTCATTTCTGCTAAACAGGAATTTCATCATTTGGCAGAGTCACAGCTTTTGAAAATGGAGTAAAAATTAAAATTTAATATTCAACCATTGTACCAGAGATGACCAAAAAGCTACCAAACATTTTAATGCTTATTTTATCTTCATAAAGTTCCTGTCAGTAAAACAACTTCAATCCATTTTATCCATATTTTAAGCATCCATGGGAGATGCTGCTAGCAATATAAATTTAAATTAACAGTAATAGATTAAGATAAAAACTTCCTCCTATATCTCACAGGCTCCTCCCTTCAATTAAGACCAATATGGGAGTGAAACATTCACAAGTCAGTGTTCAGAGAGGCAGGCAACAAGCACAGACCACCCTATCCAAAAGTCACTGATACACAGTAACGCACATGGAGAAATACAAACCAACACAGACAAGCAGGTTTTGAGGTTTCTCTTTTTTAAAGCCAAGATAGTATGTGACCACTGAAACCCAGCAAGACCTCCAAGGGAAAGAACTGCTGATGCAAGACTAATGGATAAAGGCAAGTTTCCAGTTGCAAAGTAGTAACTGAGAATGAAGGAAGACTGGGTAAAATATTAATTGTTTGATTCCACCACAGCAATCTGTAACACGCAGCAGAACTTCTCCTTTGTTTTCCCTCTCCCCACCTCCCCTGCTCCTGTGTATTCTGACAGAGTGGCTGTGCACTGACAGAACACCTGGTTGCAAAGGGGAAGGCTTCCAAATTCAGAGCTTGTCACAAACATCAGCTCCTGCCTGGATATGTTTGATTTCATTCTGCCAAAATCTTTGCTTGATGTATGTTACCTCTGCAGTGCATCACTTTAATGAAAACTGTCACCAATTTTCTACTTTCTCTAATTCTGCTTTAATTATATTATACTTAAGAACATGTATGAGACAACTACAAAAGAAATCATGGATGAATTAAGTTCATCAGTTCCAACTACCAGGAAAATAGTTTTTATTGTTAAGTGGCTTCAAATAGGAATTCTGTATTTCTAGGGTAAAACATTGCCTTTTTCTTTTTTTCTTTTTTTTTTTTTTTTTCCAAAGGCATTCACACGGAGAGCATTTTAATTTTCCACACTATAGCTATGTTGACCTTCCAGACCTTGCAAAGTAAAGTATTTATGATCCTAGGTTTTTTTTATGGTATTGTTTCAATATTTTGTAACATTTGTATTTCATGCTGATGTTTTTGGCATTAAAAATCACTCAAGCTGTGCTGAAATATAATGATATTCACTGAACCATAGTATGGAAGGATAATTCAGTTCAGGGAGGTTATTCTAGCTCATCATGTACACAAAGGCTTGAAAGAAAATGCAGAGGATTCTCAGTTCTTGACATGTGCACTATTCAATCTCTCTTTAAAAAAAAAATAATTTGACACAGAGAAGACTTCACTTACATATCGAAATATGCAGCTTTATGTCTGCAGAGCCAGCCAGGCAAAACAGGTATCCAAAATGCACACATAAAACCACCTTTTATGGTCTTCCCAGAAATACACCATCTTTTAAATTCAAATGATCATTGAAAACTGGAGTCTGTAAGGATCTCCTTTTTCTTTTCTTCCAGTAGCAGAGCCTATCATCACCCATTAACCAATTGCATCTCAAAGTATTATAAGGAAAGTGCTAGTTTTCGTATAGACTATGCTCTGCTTTATATTTATCACCATCTTCTCTCCTTAAATTGCTATTATCCCTTCTCTCTCCTTGTCTTTATCTTGTCTTTCACTTCCTTTGCTTTTTCTGTTGGCTTAGTGGCAGTGGTGGAAACTCATGTGGAGGAAGACAGATCTGTTGTCCTCTCAACCATTTTGATGCTTGTGGTCAGTCTTCTATTCTGCCATGAGTTTACAAAGTTCAACCACGTATTCTTTTCTGAAGCTGACCGCTTTGCAAATTCTAAGGGGATCATTGTCAGAAAAGTAGACATGTATCTGGGGGGGTTCATTCAATTCACTAGTGTTCTTTAAACTGATCCAACATATTATGAATTACCAAGAATCAATGGTGCAAGAAGAGAGCACCTTCAAATGGTATCTCAGCAGCTAATTTTCTGAAGAGCTAGGATATCAGCTCTGTCTTAAATTTGTTTAAGCATGGTGGTCATACCTGGGCAAACTGAAATGCAAGAATCCAAAACAGAACCTAAAACACAGATTTAAACCTTGTTTTCAGGGCAAGACAGATTCCTGGATTCTAGTACTGCAAGTTGGAAAGCCAGTTTCAGCTTCAGTATCCATCACTTGAGCTCCTCAACTGTATGTTAACACAAACTTTCCAGTCTTCTAACGATTTCTGAAACAACACTACATGAATTCAGCTCTCCTGTCTTGGCATCAACTGCTATGCAGCCAATTTTTAATTTACAGTGGTATGAGGTACTAATTTGACTCTTTGTAGCAGTTTGTCTTTTGACTGACCAGCTTGTCCACAACAGCATTCTCTGCATTTCTGAACAATGCTATGATACTGACCAGTGCATAATGACCAGGCTAGAATATTTAAGACATCCATAAATTAATCCATAAAGACTGCAACATAGCATATTGGTTTCATATGACTTATTATCATGATGCAACATAAGAGAATATTACAAAAAACTAATAATGAAACTTAACTGAACATAGATCCTAAATTCTGCTCTTCTATTTTATACAGGAAGTTCTCAATAGAATTTCTATACTGTAGAATTTCTATACAAGAGCCAAGTTTCAGAGAGGAAACCTTCCCTGCCCTCTGTACCCGGGATGCCTAAAATAAAAGAGCTCAGAAACAAGAATTATGAAATATTTTAGATCCCTGTGCCATTCACTACATTTGATAATGTTAATGTGTTCTATTTCTGAAATATGAATTGATATGCAAGGGTAGGCTCTCCCATCTCCTGACAGTCATACTAAGAGGTCCATAGTAAAATGACCTAGTGGGTGCAAGAAGTCAGATAGAGCATTTGTAACAGTAAGTCATTAAAAATGGACATAGCCCTAAAATAGATCTATATTTTTATGGTTTTCTGGGAGACATTTAATTAAGTTCTCATCACAAATCAAAAATTTTAATGAAAAATACCATCCTAACTCCAAATTCCCAAACTCTTCAAGGGAAGTTGATATATTTATGAATAAGGATCTTTCATAGCAGGCAGCAGAAACACTGTATGCCTGGGTTTTTTATTTCTTTTTCCTATCCTAGTCGAGTTTGATTCTCTCTTAGACTGTGGTTGCAAAAAAACAGTTAATACATTAGAGAACATTTCCATTTTGCCTCATTAATTTTTTACAGATAAGTTGTAATAGTTACAGAATTCTATAAATTGTGCAAAATTAGCATTGCTATTCAGCTACCAGTCTGAAATAAGCTGCCAGGAGATTTAGCTTACTTTGTGACTTGGCATCGGAACTTACCAGGGAAATAGTGTTTGTCTTCCCTTTTTTCTTTTTTTTTTCTTTCCAACCCAAGCACAGAGATGCAGTAACATTTGTTGAATATGTCCTATGAGAAGTCACATATTTATATATACATACTAGATATAAATCCTGGTTTATAAATATCCACGTCAGGATATTCTGAAAGCTTTGTACTTTAAGTACCGTAATTCCAGTATCACTGTAGGGAAATGTCAATGCTCCTGATTCTCACAACTCCCTTATTCATATGTAAAATATCTGGACTGTTTTTTTTTAATAGCTCCACTTCTACATTCAAGATTTTCTGTTTTCATTACAAAAATGGGTTCCCAATATCTATCATAAGAGTAAAGCTGGTAAACACAGACTGTGAATTCACACCTTCAGCAACAAATCAAGAGAAAACTATTCTATTTGTTTGTTTATTAAATAGCAATTTAAAAACCTTTTAATATTTTAGGCAGACATGAGTCACTACTTTTGAGCTTTTGATCACATTACAGATGAACTCTGTGATAACTGACACTTGTTCTATTCTAAAGGGTGACCTCAGAAGACAACCAACTGTAGCTTTTCTTTCTCAGTGGGCTTTTGCTTGTGTGCAGTAATACTGTTCAGAAGTAACAACCTGAGAAAGGCAGTACAAATTTGCATCCAAACTACAGCTTATTATATTTTAGGGTTCTATTTTAAAAGCAGAGTGTTGGTTTTCCTCCATGCCTTTTGTAGATCCTCCTGGAATGAAGATGTATGTTGAAAGGACCATCCTCTTTACAGACTGTAATCTCAATAAACATAATCCTGCTTTTAACTGGCTGAAAATCAGCTGCAGCTGTTGTTGTGAATACACAAGAGCAATGAAGTCTTCTCTGCTGTGCTCTAAGAAACCACTGGAAGAACTGCTTAAGTGCCACTTTTGTTCCAGTTTTTCAGTTGGGATTTGCTAAGCTTATCATTTATTGTAGAACAGTCAAAAATTGTATTTATTAGGTGGAGAAGCAAGATTGGTTTCCTTTATAAAGCCAGCTGTGTCACTGGTATCTACCCATTTGTTATGAGTAAGAATGCAAAGAGAATATGAAGTTTAGTAGCACAAGTAAATTCATGTTATTATATTCACTCTGAAAACTAGTGGTCTGCTTTAGTATATTCCAAAGAGTACCCACCTTCACTATTACAACAGTAAGAATTAATCACTTGTTGACATTTTTACTCAAGTGAACTTTGCCCAAAGGTCTACAGCTCCTATTCAGATTCTTCTGGTGCTGAGTTTCTGATGGATCTCTGGGGTTCATTTTGACTTTGTAAATCTATCTTCTATTTTAAGAAATGTGTATGAACCTGCACCTGTAATTACCCGTTCATCACATACCTCTATTCTTCACCTATGTAGAAAACTTAGGTGAAAACTATGTAAACTACATAGTAGCCTTTGTATCTTACTGATACTGCTCTGAATTTCTACGGTACCACCATACCCAAAATGAACAGTCACTGTTTTAAGTCTCCATATTCTTTCTGAAAATGAAACTGAGGCTTTTACAGGCTCCCTTTAGCTGTGGGAGCATCACGTTCCCTGATCCTCTCCCATAGTCAACAGAGAAAGATGGACCACTACTTCATGTTCTGTGCACAGCTCCATGAAAGGGAGCCTTTCACTGACTTTTACAGGAATACAAGGGAATTAGTTTCTCTAAGACAATGTACACCTCATGTACCATTCTGTTGAGTTCATAAATCATTTAGCTGCTTTGCATTACTACTTTGCATTATCTTCTATCACTCACCAATAACTGCATTGCATTTGTACTTAAAATCAAAATTTGCACTTATGTACCATAACTGATGTCCTGTCCTGGACCCTGGTACAACCAGCCTGTGAACTGCTTGTGGGCTGTCTGCAGACTGCCTGTGCAAACACACTCACCCAACACGTATGTTCAGTGCACATATGCTCTGGAAGGCAAGGTCTGGGAGCTGGAGTGTACATGTTATGATGCACTAATGGGAAGGTACTTTTGTTAGGAAGCCCTAGGGGGGACCCTGAACAAGGAATTAGCCAGGAGAGCCAGCACTTGCAAAGTGCTCTACAGATGCTCCAGCACAGTACAAAAGATGAGATGAGCAGCTAACCACACTGCATCTACATGCTAAAGGTTAGGTTAAAAACTGGGTTGGGTTCAGAAATGAATGAACTTCCATCATCTGCAATACTGGATAATACTAACACTTTTTTCCTAATTACATATTCATCTGACTTAAAATGTTAAGAATTATGGGAAAACACAGAGCTGTACTTCTAAAGACAGAAGTTCTGTGGCTTAAGTCTTATTTCAATGAGGTTTTCATAACCTCATACCAAAATTGTTGCCCAGTTTCCATTTATTTCTCAAGAAACCCTGAAAGTGAAAAAAATCACCATTTCAAGAGAGCCAAGAGAATAAGCAGTCTTACTGGAAGTTTTCTAAGTATTGTTTTAATTTACATTCGAAAAGGGATTAACAACCACACATTTTATTAGGTTTAATCTAAATACCTGCTCCTTGTATTTCTGTGCTGGGAGATATTTATATTATCTATTCAGCACTACACTAACCATCAGGCTGACTGTTCCCTGCAGCTCTGCTGACTCAAAATAATGACTTGTAGGGGAGCTCTAACGACAGAACAAGGGGCAATTATAGACACAGCACGAGCCTTGGAACAACTGTGTGATGTATTTTGTGCAGTTGATTGACCTCATGTTCAAGTTCATTTGTGCTCTGCTGCTGTAGATCTGGCCTATGCCTGAAGGTATATGGCTTGTTAATCTCAATATAAAAAGACAGAACAGATTAGATCACATCAGATTGTTCAGACAAAAGCAAAACAGCTCCAGTGCTGGGACGATAAATGATAGCAAGAAGATGGGGCTATGAAAGCAAGTATTCCTTTGCCTACGGACAGTAATATCTAAGGTTGTAAGAATAGATTATTCAGCCACTTTTAACATTGACCACCACATATGAAAAATTAGAATAGCACTTATTCCTTTAGCTATTTAAAAAGGCTGCTATGAGGACTTTTAAATGGTCAGAATAAACTAAATTTCTACAGAAAAAAAGTTCCTATGAAAACTGGTCTATGGACCAAGAGCAAAACCAAACACAGTATGTCCCTTTCATGTTGTATCTCTGAAATACAACCCTGCTGTGATATAATTAACTGCCCAAAACAGAAGAGCTTTTCTAATAACTTGTCTTAATCCCAAAGCCAATAATTGATATAAAGAAGAGAGAAGAGGAAACCGTAGGTGGTCTCTCCCATCAATATTAGTATTTATCATCAAACCACCTACAGTTATTCAATGTTACTATAAAAAAAAACAAGATGACAATGTTTAATGATAATGTACATTGCCTTACAAAACACTTGCAACATCGAAGCACTTTCCTCAGAAGCAAGGCTTTGATTCTGAACTGGTTCAAAACCAGTGTTCCTCTTAGTGGAGCCTGTTTACAAGCAGTCCCACTTACCATTTGTCTTTGAAAATGGCTGTTAATGCAGATTCTGTAATTCAACATAAACCTAGGAAAAGTTACAGGAGGGTTTTTGTTACAAGTTTGTGCTTGAGGAAGGAAATACACTTGGGTTAAGCAAAGATAATAATGCTTCTAACATTTTTATCCCCAAAGTATCTCCTGAATATACATGCTTATGCTAAATTATGCTGAAGGATTTTTTTAGACATCAGTCTGTGACTGTGAAAAACTCTTCAAGGCTGACATTTCATATCTACTCATTTTATTATCTCTTCATAATGCCAGAATTGCATGAAATGGTCTCCTCATAAATCAGAATCCAGAATATAGCAAAAATCAAACCCTGAAGAGACAGGTCTTAAAAAAAAAATTAAAAATCACATTTAGGAACACATTTAGGTACAGATTGGGTTTCTATAAATACCCACTGGTTTAGAATTATTTGCATGTTGTGCCACCTAGCAAAGCACCCCAATGGCTATGTATGTAACAGACATGAGAGAGAACTTGCATCCAAATATAATGTAGTACAATTGCAGGACATCAATACAAATGCTTAACTTGCTGGTAGAAACAGTCAGTGAACACACAGGCTTCCCAGGCAATCTAATTCCACAATTAATAATTTTTGCATTTACTATTTAGGTAGCTGAGCAAGGGAACCAATGTACAGTTGGCCACACTAAATGCCACTTGCAAATGTGTTTTTCCAAAAGAGCTTTACTTTGGTTGAGAGATGCTTTTAACTTCCACTTCAAATATGTACAGGTTAAAAAACCCTACTTTTGAATCCTGTGGAATTGTCACCAGAACAAGCTCTAATAATCCAAACATTTAAATAGAGAAGCAATATATCTCACCAGAAATAAGGTGATCACAACAGTGAAATAAATTACTCATAACATAAAAGCAGAGTACAACTCTATGAAAATCATAGAATCATCTGGGCTGGAAGGGACCTTCAAAGGTCATCTAGAATGAATAATACTTTTCTGTTTACATGTTCAGAAACAAGCTTATGACTTAGCACTTAGAAGTTATCAAGGAAAGAGAACATCTGGCTTTCCAGGAGGAACTAAAAAGGCTAGGACTTGGAGACAAGAAGGCTGAAGTCTTTCCTGGGGAGATCACGGCATTCATGAATGCAGAACACCTCCTCCTCAAATCTTGAAATACTAGACCTAGGGACAGTCAATGAAGATAAGGAGGGGTTAACTCACTCACAGGAAGGAAAAGACACCTCTTTCCTTAGGGTTTTAACTTACAGCACAGCTTCTTATGTAAACCAAAACCATAAAAGAAGTGTGAGATATTTGGCTTTGTTCTTTATAACTTGTTTTAGTTTAGGTATTCCTACGTATTGTGCTCTACTACTTAACAGTGTGTTTACAACTGATGAAAAGCAGCACCACTAGTACGCAAAGTCTTCAATATTTATTTAAACAGCAGGTAACAAAGCTTCCCCTGAATTTTACACAAAATTCACACCAACTGTTCAAGGTGACTGTTTAAAGACTAAAGGATTGGTGTTGCAATACAGAATAAGGTAACTGAAAGGAATGTTAGGTACAGCAGCCACTGATCAACTTCATTCTAAAACCTGTGATATTAAGTATTTTATTAGCTGACTTGACATTTTGGAAATCAAAAGAACTAGAAATAATCTATTACTGCTGGATAAGCTAATGAACATTAAGAGCCATACCAATTCAAATCAATGACTTAGATATGAAGTGACACACCTTCCACTTCAGAATACAACTCAGAGCAACATTTTGGTATAGCAGATTTACTAGAAATAAACTACTTCTAAATACACTTGATATTACACCAAATAATAAAAACCAAAAAAACAAAAACCACAAACAACCCAGATAAGTTGGAAATAATGACAACTTGAAGGCTTTCTGTGTGTGAAAACAGCAGCGTGCAAAGCACAGTTACGAGTCTGCTCTGGAATCTTACTGCAGAACTTTCATTAATCTATAGGAACAGGAGCAAGTTGTAAATCATTCCAGAAGAGGGGCAATAAATGCAACACTTATTAATTACTAAAGAACATTACATCTTTTAAGATCTTGTTTTTATCTGATAAATTCTCTTGCTGATTTTTTTTTAATAGCAGGCTTAATTTATTCCCTTGTATGGTATCAATTACACAGATAAACTGTACAGCTGCATTGCAAGACCAGATTTCTTTTTATCCCTATCAGACAATGTCAATGAGGCTATTTCTTTTATTGTAAAGGTCAGTATCTGATTACAATCTGTGTTTGAAACAAAATAATTTAATGAGACACATCCTAAAGACATTAAATCTTTTCTGTCTCCGAGGGGATGCTTTTTTCCATTATCTTATGCACCGGAATGTGCTTCCCAAAATGACCTTTCTTTCAGTTAATGAGGGTAAGATCTCGAGATGTCTGACTTCTGTTTAGCATGAAATCACATCAACGCTGACTGAAGAGTAACGTGAGCCAATGTAATCTCTGCTTTGCTAAAGGAAATCTGACTTGGGTTAATTTAATCTTTTTATTTACAAGACTAATGAGATTTTTTTAGGTAACTTTTCCTTGAAAAGTTAGAGAATAAAGTATATATTTGGTTGCAACATGGGTTAGCTAGAGATCTATCATTCCTCCAAATAACCAAGTCTCTTTTTTTTTGCAGCTCCTGTGTGCTGCAACAGTGTCCATTCTCTCCTGGAACATCCACGTACATTTCAAACAGGTAAGAAACAAAGCACTTTATATTGTTATTTTTCTGTCTATTTACTCTGCTAAATGCTTATCAACACCTGTTTAAACACATCAACATACTTGATGGAGAGGAATAAACAGTGCCAAAGTGCTCATAAACACAAAATACATTTTGTCAAACAGCTCTACAGAGTCAATTCCCTTTCAAAAGAAGTGAAGGCAAAATGAGGGAAATTAAAACCAAGCTGAGGAAATGCAGCATCATATGGACTGCACTGAGAGCTTCAGAAGAACTGAAGCTTGGGAGAACGTTTTCCCCAATAATGCAACACTTTATTCAAACATTCTTCCAAATTGAGCTATGATGCTCAATACTCAAAAATGAGTGGAGTGAAGCATTTTACACTAGCCCAGAACAGAACTCCAGTTGCTCTTTAGTTGCTGACTGTTGCAATGAAAGATGGCTATGTCTAACCTGAAGTTAAAAATGGAAATGGGTGAAAAGCAAACATTTCATTTCATACGACTCTCACATGAATTAAGAGGAGATAAAGAGAAAAGATTCTAAAACATCCCACATTCTCTCTGCTTGGTGTCAGGCAGAGCAGCAAAAAATGGGGTTTCTCTTGTTCTCAAAGGCTGGTGTGGTTTCTGGGAAGAGATCTGCCAGGGGGTAAACACCTAAAACCACCAGGAACCCACTCAAACTCACACCCATCTCTGTGAGAGCTCCCCATCCCTGCAGAGCAGCAACGAGGCGGCTGCAAGAGATGTGGCAGACACCTGCCCCCTGACACCAGTCACTGGAGGTACGTCCCTTTCCCTTTTAACAAATTAGCTGGTTCAAAGAAAAAGCAAAGCACAACTGTATCTTTTCATCCCATTTCTCCCCCACAAGCTTTTGCTCTAACAGCTTCCACAAGATGACAATAAAATGACTTTTGAGACTGTCTAGAGAAGATTAATTTGCTCACTGATCATTTTGCGCAAGTAATTAGTCACAATTGCTACTAGAAGGGGAGAAGGAAAAAGATATAGAAAACAGATTAAAGAAACAAACCATGACAAATTTCATAAAGTCCCTGGAAGTGTCAAAACCTTTTCAATCTTATAATTGCCTATCTAAATATCCACGTTTTATTCACAGGAGCTTAACAACTTTAATTTAAATAGGAAATAACTGAATATATAATAATTGCTTGTTCATTTTACATGTACTATAGTTCATTAAAATAAAACCCATACTCGGCTGGATATTCAGTACTTAACAGTGATTTTATAGCACATGTAGATGTTGATAAATTAAGTTGACAAGAACTGACTGAGGATATATATTCCGAAGTCAATTAGGATTTTAGTTTCTTCCTTTAATTGTGACAGTGGTAACTAAGAGTAAATTTACTACAAATAAAAGATGTAGAAAGCATTCTATTTTCAAGTGCTGCTTAAAGGTGTAAAAATAATCCAAATGCTATTTTTAGACACTTTTAATTTAGCAGAACTCCTGCAGAAATTGGGAATCTATTGCAGTTCCTACAACCAGCAGATCCAGTAAATAGCTTTCAGTCCCCTCAGCCAACAAAAACTTTCACCAAATGATTAGTCAGAAAAAACGAAAATATTACAATTACAAATATAAAACACCAGCTAAGTTACGTAACTGGAAGTAACAACATTACCAACATCAGTGTGGCCAAACCATACTTGAATACAGATTTAAATGACTGCAGCTTGAAACTGAGAGAGGGGAGCAGAGTTGGTAGTATTTGTTCAGCCTAGTTCAGCTGCTTTTCAGAAGGTGGTAACTCCACCCAAACAAACAGAACATGCACATGCCCACACACCACTTGTCATCTCACAAGGCTTTGCGTGAAAGAAAGCAGGCAGAGAAAAGCAGCAGGGAAGTAAACTAGCCAGACTGAATCGGAATGGCCCCAAAATAAACAGGAGATGCCTAAAAAAGTCCTGAAACAAGAAAGAGAGCGTTCAGCCCTGTCATATTGGGGCTACATCTTTTGGCCTTTCTTTGTAAACAAGCAGATTTCATAGAGAGGGGATTCAGTAACTATTTTCTCCTTCCAAACTAAATGCCCTACAGGAATGTATACCCTGGACATTGGCTCTGAACAAAACACAATGACTATTTAAATAGAAGAACTTCTAGAATGTGGAAACTACACTGTCTTATTGAGAAGAGGCAACTTACCAACCCACACAGTTTATGACTGTGGAGAGGTCTATAAATTTAATATCTTCCTCAGGTCTCTGAAGGGCAATCGAACTCCTTTCTTCTTTCCACTTCCACTTCTGGTACTTCAGGCCTTTTCCCTTCAGCTAGAATATTCATGTTAACCAAGGAAGAATGGATGGTTCCTTGCAATGTACCTGCCTGTCCCTGCTCCTTCTCAAATCATTGCAGGGAGTCCCAGAGAGATAAATGCCCAGTTCCTGCATGTGCTCTACCTGCTTATCATGGTCTGCAACATAACAAGGAGGAAAGGTGACAGAAAGCAGATGCTGCTACATTTTAGGCACTTCTTGAGGTGATAAAGTTAAGAGTCCTGGTAAGCTTCAGGTAAGATTCAGGCCTTAAACAGGTAGGCAGGATCCCCTTTCCACCCTTCTCCATTTTGTGTGGTGTCC
The DNA here is from genome assembly GCA_004320125.1 of Scolopax mira. Classification (NCBI taxonomy): domain Eukaryota; kingdom Metazoa; phylum Chordata; class Aves; order Charadriiformes; family Scolopacidae; genus Scolopax; species Scolopax mira. The sequence continues at coordinate 5,179 of BJBW01012523.1, read as the reverse complement.
TCAGTTTTGCATACAACAGAGGCCAGAAGTTCAGTGCTTAACAGTCTTCCTTCTAGATCATCTTCATTTCCTAAAAATAAAACCTTCGGCCCTTTGCTATAGCCACTGCAAGATATCTACAAGTTATCAATTGGTTTGATTCATAGGAGCAGACCAGGCACCTAAATAATTAAAAAAAGGATTTGCTTTTTGTCGCAAAACAGCAGTTCAGCCTGGACATACTTCTATCAAAAAAAGAAAATTTAAAAAATCACATTAAAAATCCTCCAAAACAAAACAAAAAGGACCCCACACAACAAGTAGGCTATGTTCTTGTAAAAACAACAATCCAAGCTCACATCAAAAAGTGTATCTGGAACTTCTTATTAATATATACAGAAACACTGTCATTATATTGGTAGCACACACTTCTCAGATTCCAGTTTAGATGCCAGCAGAAGAGATCTGAGCACAAAGTCTGATAGTCACAAAATTTAAACAATTTTCACAACATCACTACTTCACCAGTGATGTGACACCCCACCGACACTCACTGTCATGGCCTGCAAACCAGAAGATAGAGAGGGCAGGGCGTTTGCAGGGGATCTTGTCTTTTTCTCCCAGAAAGGAAGTGTCAGAAAGAGGCAGGTTTTCATAAAACTCAGGCTTCTGTAAACCAGTAGATTTGTTCAGATGTGGAGTGATGCATGGGTTCAGATCTCCTTAGAGAAATTGACATTACAGAGGTGGGATATACACTGACATCCAAAAATAACACAACTTTGGAGTCAGATGCAGCCCCTCTTTCTGAAATCTGCCCCTGGTCCGACTTCAAGAGAAAACATTCGGATCCTCAAAGACCTCTCTCCTGAGCTAAAGAAAATCTTCATTATCATTTGACAGCAAGAGATTTGACATTCTCTCTGCATGTTCCTGCTGCTAGAGGGCATGAACATTAGACCTGCAAGCAAAACACACCTATGTAGAAAAGCAGTAAAAAGAAGTGCACCATGGGGAGTTGTTGTCTTTTTGCCAAATATCACACATGCCTTATTTTGTTATATTGATGAACAACTTCATTTAAAAATTAGGGGGAAAAACATCAATCCTACCTCAATTAAAACATCTCTTTAGTTTCCCTGCAAGGTAGACGACCTCATTTGTTGTTTCACAGGATGACTGGATGAGGGCTAAAAGGCAGAAGGTATTATCAGGGCAGTGACCTCCCAGATGCTTTATAGACTCACAACAAAACAGCTTTATTGATATGATTTTAAAGAGCTCTCAGAGGCACAAAATGCAGTTGCTGTACAAAAAAATAGCAGACATCCCTTTGAGAACAACAGATGGCATCCAAGGTGACTTATCTCCCAAACAGGTAAGCACTCACTTTCACTTATTTGTAAATAGCCATCATTTATCCTGGTTTGTTCAGCAGGTCCCAATGGTGTCACCTGCATCATTGACTAAAAGGAACGGATGGCAAAAATAAAAAGTAAAAGCGCAAGTTTAACTTCTTTTGCCCCTCAGCAAAGCTGAGACCTGAAGTGCTACATAAAGAAACCTGTGAAAATTAAAAGTAATGGTACTCTTGATAAAAATTACGCGTTCCAGTAGATTCTGAATTCAGCATAGGGGAATACTAATGTCCTTCTTTTCCTGCTGAGATTCTAGTATAAAAAGAACTTAACCTCACTAGAACATCTGGGTTAAAACAAGTTTTGTAACTAGCCTGGGTATCAAGAATGAGCATTAATAACTTAAGTGGAGATGCACAGCTGCAAGTTGCTTATTAAAATGCTTTATCATTCATTAAGTCCCAGTGGCAGACACAGAAGAGCGGGAAGACCTTCCAGGCTGTTCTTTGAAAGTGTTTCAGGATCAGCACTAGAGGCAACTCAATGAAAGAGAAATCATGTTTCAACTACCACAAAAAAAAAAAATCCCACAAAGACAGACCTCCCTGGCAGACATGTCCCAAGCTGATCTTCAACTCACCAGGTAGGACTGCAGAACGATTTGATCTTTAGAAGAAGAAAGCACTGCAGTTTGGATAAGGAGTGCACTTTGGAAGCAAACCCCTCAGCTGTTCCACTGAGCACACTTTGGTTTGTGTGACACTTGCTCTTTCAGCACTGTAATGGGGATTCCCCGTCAGAAGATGCTGAAGAGAAACCAGCCACTGACAACACTCCGAGCTACTAGAGAGCATTTAGTCCACACAACCAGACTAAAGGTAGTTTAAAGCAAACTCCTCCCCACTCCTACAAGGTCCTTACCATCAATTTCTGTTCTACAGATCCACTCCTACCTGCACCACACTGCGGCTAATGTATTCATTTCCAAAGGCAGGGGCTCAGCACTGAAGGACCCCACATTAAGCCACTGAACCACAACAGCATTTTTCACAGACTCCCGTCTGATACAGAGACGTCATTTCTGCTCTTCTTCATCCTGGGTCAGACCCCATGCCAGCCTGGTTACCTGGTCTGCATTTTGCTTTCAGGATATTTCTATACCAGTCTTTCGGAGCTATCCAGTAAGATGCACCCCTTGTCAGATATTCAGTACCTCATAGAAGTTGTAATCTTATAATTACAGCTTATAAATCATGACATTTTTGTCAAACAGTACTACTTTATGTCAGAGCAAAATACCACTTTTTTATACCTAAAGAAAAAACTAGTGATCAGATCACAATGCTTAGTTTTTGTGTTGTTACATCTTCAGTCCTAATAATGGAGAACAAAACATTAACATTAAATAATAAGATCTTTCTTTCTAAAGGTTTTGAGAAAGAATCAGGGAGAAAAAGGAAGAGAAAGGGTTATGACTATTTAGTTCAATTTTGAAAACCAAAAGAATTCAATTGGCTCAAATTACAAACAACTTTGAATTGCTACTCCCCCTCCTAGAGTTCATAGAAATTTTGGTTTAAGTTACTGCAGTGGGATTCCCATACCCTTCAATTATCTCCAACCTCTCAATCAAGGCCTTTTATGCCTGTTTTTGCAGTCAAGCGGCATGTCTGGGAGGAACGAGAAAGAATATGGCTTTGATTCCTAGCCCCATTAGAGGATTTCTACAGAAATGCACTTTTATAATTCCATCCCATGGTCACAGGAAAACCCACACAGCATTAACCAATAAGGAAAAAGCTGGGCAGCTGCACCAAGAAGAAAAGGCATTGTGTTGTCTGTGTGGGAGTATCACCGACACACACAGCAGCAAGAATGAGCCCACAAATAGATGCCTCCTCACTGCACTACCTTACTCTTGATCATGGTTCACCTCCATGACCACAGCAATGAAAGATCACTGCCTATTGTCCTAATTCCCGTAAACTTAAACTTATTCTTAATATATTTCTGAGAACGCCACAAGTGTTCCCTTCTCAAGGTATTGCAGTACAAAAAAGTTGAGAACTTGCTGTGAAGTAACACAAGACATCCTTCAGTGGCTGAATATTGCCCTCAGAATCACACCCAAACCAGCAGAGACTTAAACATTTGTAAGAAGTGTCATCCAAGCATCAGCAGTTCCATGACGCTGCTAAGTCACATTCCAAATTTAGACCATTCTTCTCTCTGCTTTTTGGACAATTTATGAACAGTGGGGGACTAGAGGAATGGCTACAAACAAAAAAAGGAATGACAGAAGATATTTGCTTTCCTTAACAAATTGTTAAAGAGAGCTGAAAAAAGCTCATAGTTTACTGATATGAAGATGTATTTTGGTGATAAGTTTCCACACTGTACAACTCCTCCACCCCTCCCTCCCAAAATGTTATTCATGAAATATTAGCATTCAAATTCATCTGTCAAAACGATTGTTGATGTAGTAGAGAAAGGCTACATTATCATCTGCTCCGCACTCTGCCTCAGAGCAATCTTTATTCAGATATTTACATAACCAAGGATTATGACATTTTTCCAGCCCTTTTGATGTGTCTGTCAGCAAGATGTCAGTGGAATCAGATTAATTCCAGCTAGATTCTTTCCTGATACCCAAGAATAGCTGTGAGGCATGAAGCAGTCATTTTGCCGAACAGAAAGTTTTTTTCCAAAAAAAAGCCCCTGACAAATCATTTGAAGCAGAAAACACACATACACAAGAGTGAAAAATGTGTGTTTTATTATCTTTGAGGTGCAAGATGTAGAGGTTTTCAAGGCCAGTGTGACCATCGGTAGAAATGTCTTTAAGAATAGTTTAAATTACTAGGATATCTCCCATATCTTATATCAAGTTCTTATTTTTTATTACTAGTCTTTGCATTATAGCCACAGATGTAAACTGTGAAAAACTTCATATGCTAAAGGACATAGAATTGGTCACCATTCAGGTGAATCTGACAAAGAACAGCTCTTCCCATACTCGTCAAGGTTCAGAGGTTACACAACTTAAAACTCTATGAACCTCCTCCCTTGCAACTTACATCCACTTCTCTTAACACTCTCATTCCTCCACAGTAAGAAGAATGGAACAGAGCTTGTTGACATTGATGAAAATTGTCGTCTAACTCTTCACAACTGATTTGGATGATGAAATGAGCAAAGGCACTTGTGCTTCGTCAACATTAAGGCTTCTTTATGCTATTCTAAGGAAGCTAAACTAGGTAGAAACAGAGAAGAAAATTCTCAGAAAAGTCAATATCCATGGACAGAATGAATTGGTGTAGAATAATTCTGTACTAAGACCTTACAGCATAAAATATAAAGAATATTTACAGAGAATAATCTTTGTGTAGTATGAATTAATGATGAAAAGGAGGAAAGGATTGAGTAGATAATAGAAATGGGTCAAAAAGGACAGATTAAACGACAAACTAGAAAGAGAAGAAATGTAGTAAAGGACCCTACAAATTAGCAGGAGGAAATCAAAACAATCAAAATCAATGCAACAGATGAGTGCCTGAGTGCCATTATGCAGCACATAGATGCCCAGGTGATCACGGGTTCACAAGAGGCAGGTCCTGCTTGACAAACCTGATCTCCTTCTATGACAAAGTGACTCAACTGGTGGATGAAGAAAAGGTTGTGGATGTTATTTATCTGGACTTTAGCAAGGCCTTTGATATAGTCTCCCACGGGATTCTCCTGGAGAAACTGGCTGCCCATGGCTTAGATGGGAATACTCTCCACTGGGTTAAAAACTGGCTGGAGGGCTGGGCCCAGAGAGTGGTGGTGAATGGAGTTAAATC
>BJBW01012522.1:36468-54392 GCA_004320125.1 Scolopax mira | reverse complement strand
GGGGGGTTCGCACGTCGCTCCCCGCTTTGGAGGGGACCCCAATTTTGACAGCAAAGGCACTCAAGCGAGCTGCACGCCTTGTGCAGCGAGACCGCAGCTGACAATCTTTGTTTTAAACCCCTGCTGATGCTCTTGCTCCCGATACTCCCACATCAGACAAAAATATCTGCATTTTCACCCAAACGCGAGCAATTACTAAGGAAACGGGCCTCTCGCTCCTTGCATTTTCCTTCTGGTCCATTTGAAAACGGATCCATCAGCGGGTACCAGGCGTTTAAGGGAGAATTTCTTAAAGGGCATGTGGGACGGCAACAAAAGGCTGCCATTCACAGGAGAAGTCAAAGGCACTAAATGGGGACATCAAAAGGAATTCGGATCCAATCGAAAAATAAAAGAATCTGATTTCTTTTCTTATCTGAAACACACAGATGAAAAGCCCCTAAAGCAAACAGCCAAAGAAAGCGATGTTTTTAAAACAGCAAGAAAGGGGGAGAAAGGGGGGGAAAAAAAATAAAGAAACAATCTCATGAATGCGTTTCTTCGGACTTTAAATGAGATGAATGACAACATAATATCAACAGCTTCTACACGACAAACCCCATTAGACTAATGTCTTTCACTGCCTCGGTTTTACGCCTAAACTGTTGGCGGGCAGAGCCGCGACTGTGGGGAACGGCAGGATAATCCGGAACGACCCTTTCCCCAGGGGGAGAGCCGGGGAGAGGGGCAGGCAGCGCCGCGGGGCTGCGGGAGGAGAGAGCGGGGGGCTGCGGGGCACACGGGTGGGTGCCCATGTGGGTTTGGAGCCTGTCACCCGTGGCGGCTCCCGCTGCTCGCCTCGCTTTAAAGCAGCTACTTTTCGAGTCTTTTTTTTTTTTTTTTTCATTTTCAACTGTACAGAGGACCCGCCCGAAATGTAAATTCCCAGCAGAAAAGGGGGATTTTATTCGGGTCCGAGCGAAACGCCGGTGGAAAGGGCCGGTGTCGGAGGAGGATGCTGGGTCTCGCCTCAGGGGTTTCTCCTCCGTTTGCTCAGGGAAAACGGGTGGCTCAGGGAAAAAAAAAAAAAAAAAACTGTACTAAAAGTCTTGCCGAAGAAGCGGAGAGTTTTCCGGGGGGGGCTTTCGGCTCACCCTGGCCCGGGTCTCCCAAGCATCACCTGCCTCTGCTCCCGCCACCGGCGGGGAGAGACCGGGCTCGGCGGCGGCCCCAGCGGGGAACGGGGTCCTTCGGACCGTGGGGTCCGGGGGCAGCCGAGGGGGAAAGAAGCCGCGGACGAGGAGCCCCCCCTCCCCCCGTTGCTCCCTGCCCGGATAAAGCCCTTCCTGACAGGGGAGGGAAGGGGCAGGCTGCGGGGCAGGGGCTTCCCTTTGGTCTCAGTGTGTGTTCTGTAAAGTTGTGACAGATTATTAGTAAAGGGAGGGGTTTCACAGTTTGATGAAGATATAACACACTCTGGACTATCCATCCTCCGGGCCCATTCATCAGAGGCAGGGCGAGGGGGAGCTCTGTTCCTTTCTCTTTCTCCCCCCTCCTCCCCCCGCCCCCCCCGCAATTCATCACTGCGGCTCATTTGTGGAGTTTTGTCCTCCAGCCACCCGCTCCCCTGACCGCCGTCCCGCATCCCTGCTCGGTCAGCTCCAGCCCCGCCGAGGGACCGGTGCCGTCCCGCTCTCACCGCTTCCCCCCCGCCCCCAACCCCCCCCCCCCCCCCCCCCCCCCCCCCCCCCCCCCGCAGCAAACCTCCCCCCCCCCCCCCATCGCCCCCACCGACCGGGAAGGGACGGCCGTCACCGCGGCCGCGGGGCTGGCGCCCATAGGGGTCCCAGCCACCCTCTCCTCCCCCGAGGGGGAGATGTCGCTGCCCCAGGGTAGATGTTAGAATTCGGAGAAAAGAAGCTTCGGAGGAAGCTTTTCCCCGTGTAGTGGAAAAGGGAGGGACGGAGAGGGACAGACGGACAAACGGACAGATAGACACGGCTGGGGCGAGGATGCTCCTACGGCAGCATCTCTCTGCTCTTTTGTTTGGGAGTGAGCGATCCTTATTGTTTGTCGGCGCGGAGAAGAGAGGAAATTAATTGCAACCAATTAATAATTAATCCCGTTTAAACAGCTTTATTATCAGCCGCGAAGGAGAGGGAATTGGTCTGATAACCCCCCGAAGACCGAATGTCAAGTTTAACCAAATAGTTATTGCTTTATCAAACAGAGTCTGCAAATAAATTAATCAAAAGCAAATACGTTCTTTGTGCGTCTCATTTGCCGGTAATGGATGGATATGAAGATTTGCCGATATTATTGTCTGTCATTCAATCTAACAAAGTGAACATTTATTGCATATATATTAAAAATTATCCCTTAATCGAGTGGGGCTGGGGCTGCAGTTATTGGAGTCTTCCCAGAGGTGAAGTCCCCTTGGATAGGAGCGGGGAGGGCTGCTCCTCGCCTCCCGTGCCATTCCCTTCGGAACGTGTTTCAAAATTGCTTTAATCCACCGCTAAATTGAGCTGTTTTACTAACTGTCCGCGATATCGTAAACAGTTTGAGGGGCTAATGGACGAGATGTTAGAAAAATAGTGGACGTAAGGCACAGAAGAGGCGATATATTCGCCCAGGAGTGATGGCCGGGGACCCAGCCACGGCAAACAAGCCCCCTTTGTCTCCCCCTTGCTTACATCATTTTCTAATTAGGCATAAAATTGTCTTCATACACTGGTATCGCTGGCTTCATAAACATAACCATTATGGTTCATAAGGACCCCATTGTGGGGAGCCCCTCTCAAAATAGAAAAGGATCTGGAGAGGCCCGGAGAAAAAAACATCCCCTTTGTCTTCTCTTTTGAGAAGACGGATGGGCAATGTCACGCAGATGATTACTTTGGACTATTAAATTGTCAGAAAGGAAGAATTTCCCTATTAATAAGGGGATTCCGGGGGAGCCGTGGAGCTGGGTGCTGGAGGCCGGCGAGGCGCGGTGCGAGGCGCGGGGTGCGGGGTGCGGGGGGAGAGATGGCGGGGCACGGCCCGTGGGAGCCGTGGGATCCCCGGCGCGGCATTCCCGGGAGCGAGCCCGGCCGTGGCTCGGTGCCACGCACCCGCGGAGCAGCGGGCAGCCCCGGCCCCGGCGCCGGGATAACTGGATGGAGATGGATGGAGCCGCCTATCGCCCCCGACGCGGTGTCAGCCCCCGGACAATTACTGTCTCCAGAGGGATGGACAGACTGACTGACACTGACCTCTGCCCACGAGCCCACTGGCGGCCCCGAGGAGCTTATGTGCAATTTGCTGGATTTCGTTTACAATAACCCGACTTGACATAAATAACTCTCCATGCTGTGTCTACGCCCGCCTGACCTCCTGAACTAGCGCGGAAACACTGCCGTATTGATCAGGGGCGCGGGGCTTTTTTCTTTCTTTTTCTCTTTTTTTTTCTCTTTAATTTTTTTTTTTTAACTTTTACGCTCCCTCCGTCCCCTGAGCCGGACCCGGCCCGGTCCCCGCAGGAGGGGGGGCTGCCGCAGCGCGGTGCTGAATCCGGCCCCGCTGGAGCCGGGAGAGCCTACCCTTCTCCCCCGGTGCTCGGGGGCCGGAGCTTTGTCGGGAGATGCGCGGAGGCGTGCGGAGAGAGGCGGAGGGAAAAATAAATAATCGGGACCGAAAGTAAAAGGGGGGGCGAGGGGGTGGAGGGACTCCCCGGCAGAAGCGTTGCGGAGCGGGGCCGGTGTTATCCATTTAGTGTGACATATGGAAATCTCTCGGCGGACCCGCAATTCAAGGAGCCGGCCCTCCGCCCTTTCTGCCCCGCTAACTTTTGTGTTAAACGTTACCAACCTGGCGCTTTCCGTTCCGGCTCTATTTCCAAGTGAATGTTGACTCCGAGGCTGCCTTCCTTTCTGCCTATTCTGGGGCTGCCTCCCACGCAGATTTATGTATTTTTGATATTAAATTCTTTCTGTCATTAAGCCTGCTCTCTTGTTGACTTTCATTGACCCCCCTGCCCTTGTCCCCATCCTTTTCCATATTTAATACAGGAACGTTTCTGCCGGTGCCCTCCCCTCTTTTGTTCCCTCCCGGTTGACTGCCGTCCCTAATGGCATGTGCTGTTTGCTCTGTTGTTGAACTTGGAAGGGTCACATACTCTTGTGATATCCTCCCCATTTCCAGCCCGGCCGTTCTTTGGGGGGGGGGGGGGGGGGGGCCCTGTGGAACAAGCCTTTTTTTCCCCCCTAGCTACCGGCTTCCTAATGACTTAAGCAAACACCTTCGCTAATGATCCCCCAGGCTCCCGCATCCCCCTCGGGGTTTTGTTCCGCTGAACTCCGGGCGCTCTGCCCGTCCCACCGGCGGCGTGGCCTCTCTGACCTGAGACATCCCAGCTCCTTCTCCCTTGGAGCGGGCTGCCTTGTCCAGCTCCGCCTGGGCCAAAGGCCAGCATCACGGGAGCCCTGCATGCCACCAGCTGCTTGAGGTGACACCCCGAGCCACAAAGAAGAACCGCCAGAGGAAAAACCCCGAAATGAATGTGTCCATTTATCTCCTCTGGGGCGGCGGGACGCATCCGCGCCTCGGCCCCGCAGTTTGGCGGGGGGGAGCGGGGAAACGGCCTTCCCGGGAAAGATTGGCCGCCTTCTCCCGGGCCGGCCTGCTCAGTATCATTATGTGAGCGGTTTTCAGAATTGAAGTTGCCTGGCGTTTTGATTCTTCCCTGCCCTGCGCAGTTGTGCCCTGGAGGTCCCTTCAAAATGGATGCTAATTGTTGGGGCTGCGCGCTGCTGCCTGCTGAAATGCCCCAGAGCTCCCAGGCCCTGCTCCTCAATGGCTTAATTGACAAGGACTTGTCTGTATTTAGGAGCAGCTGGTCCGAAGCGTTGGCACATCGGTGCAATCTTAACGCAGCATCCCTAGCCTGGAGGAGTATGAGGGGTAAAACGTGGTTAAAATGAAGGAAGATTTATAGCCGGCCCCCGTGGGTAATGCGGCAGAAGACAGCTACCAAGATTTTCCCTGGTAGGGGTTTCATTCATCAGCCTCCCAGCCCTGGTAACGTGTCTAGGAGCCACGTTCCAGCTATTCTTAATAATAGGAGGTGGCCATTTAGCACAATTAGGCAGGTGACAATAATTCCACCATAATGCGTGGCCCTAAACCAGGCGGGGAGCCGCCAACAGCAAACAGACCCGCGGCCGAGCAGCGCCGGGGCTCTGCGGCTCAGCCACGTCCCGAGTGGGGCCGGGGTGGTCCAGGGGCCAGCGAGGGCTCCTTCACCCGCGAAGCATCCGAATCCCGGGCAGGCACCGGGAGGGACGGGAAGGAGCCGACCTGCCTCTTCTAAATCCTGGATTCAGCCCTCCGAAGGGTTAAAAAAAAAAAAAACGGGTTAAAAAATCGTGTTAAAAAAACCCCATCCTCCATCGCCTCCCCGAATTTTAAATTAAGGCTCTTTTTCATTTCGGATGCACAGATGAAATACGTATTATTATTTTTCACACACAAACACCCGCCCCCCCCCCACCTCTTTAAACGCTCCTTCTCGCGAGCTTCCCGTCCCGTTCATACGATTTAAACTTATTTGATTTCTGAACGGGAACGGCTGGGTTTATTTTTCTGCGGAGGGTTATTCAGCGTTTTACAAAGAAGGTTTATGGCGCGGCTTAAAACTGAGGGTTTTTTTTGTTGTTGTTGTTTTGCAATGTGTGGGAAATACTTTTTATGTTCACACAGTTCGCCCCATGAATAGGGATAATAGGTTCGGGATCCTCATTGAAATTTGAAGTTTTTAAACAGAAATTCCCTAACTTTTGCTCGTTTTCTCAACTTTTTTCGTAGGAACAATGCCAACATTGAAGCCCTCGGTTGGAGTCTGCACAGTTGGAGATCTTTGGTGCCATTTTAGACATCTTTGGATTTCATCAATCAAACTGACTGCAATTTTCCATAAAAACCCTGAATTTGGGTCAGAAAGTGGGCAAAGCAGATAAAGATCGTTCGAGCTGTCTTATAAGATGATAAATAGATATCCTTTCAGTCCAACAATGCGAGAAGTGCAGTTTTGTAATTCACTTCCATTGGTTTTGAATGCAGTGAGTCGAAACAATTTATACATGTTTTCCCATGGTTTGGAGATGTCTTTACATACTTGTCAATAGTAACTTGACCTTTTTCCCCACTGAGCTACGAAGAGGTAGTGCCTTTTTTTTTTTTTTTTTTTCCTCCTTACAGGGTACAGAAAAGGGTTGGTTTGAGTTGGTGAGGTTTTTTTGGTTTGGGTTTGTGTTTTGTTTTGTTTTTCCCCCTCTCTTTCTTTTAGTAACGAAATCAAAGGTAATTTCTTCTTATCCCGAGGCTTAAGCGGATGGGATATGGTCCACCCCATCCCACCGCCCTGCCGAGGAGCTCTTTTTCGGCCCGAGCCAGGTTTTAGCCAGACCTGTTGGTTTTGCTCAGTGTATTTTTGAACTTGGGAGAACGGTCTTTCATCTAAGGGTGGGAGAGCAGAAAGTCTAAAAGTCTCGGGCGGAGACCTCGGTGGATCCTGCCAACCTGCCCACAGCTGGCAGAGCCCCACTGTGGGGCCGAGGAGATGGTTTCTGCCTCCCAGGTTTCTGTCCTCCCGGACTTATTCACTGACCGGAGGGAGAGGGAAGACCTTTCGGGCCCGCTCGGTGCTCCCCACATCCGTGCAGGGTTGGGACGGGGAGGCTCATGTCCTCAGAGAGGCCCACGGAGGGGTGGAAACACCGTTTTAGCATCACCAGACGTCGGTCTGGAGGTGTTCGGGGAAGTAACCTGGGTCTGCACGTCGGGGAAACGGAGGCACGGAACCGCTTTCCCGAGAGGGCTGGGGCCGGCGGGTGGTTCGGTCCTCGCTGGCCCCTGCCCATCGCTACGAAGCCTTCTGGGAAGAGGGCGGGCGAGAAGGGCATCCATTTGGGAGGCCTGAAGTCCTCCGGTTCCCCAGGGATTTGCCCTCCCGGGAGGGGAAGGCCCACCGACTCCCCACGATCTGCCGGGATCCCCACGGTCCCCGGGGGCAGCCGGCTGCAAAGCGGCCCCGGTCCCGGGCAGAGGAAGGTGGTGGAGGGAGGAGGAGATAAGACATTAGCTTTTTTTTTTGCCTTTCCTCCCCTCTCCTTGAACACGACAGCCCTGCTAAGTGCTGAACGCTCCCCGCTAATGGCTAATGACCTGCGGTGTGCAGCTGCCTCCCGCTCCTCAGATAAAGGCTGCTTTTACTATTAATTGCATTTGTAACGTGAGCGCAGTAGGTTCCCAACTGAAAACAACCCAGAAACGGCAGCATCCACCTCGCAACAACACCACCCTCCCTCCCCCCCCCGCACCCGGAGCCCCCGCACCCTTCTGCAGAGCGCAGACGGGGGCCCCGGCCTCTCGGTGTCCCTTGGCGGGGACACGCACACACCCCCCGGGGAGAGGAGGTGGCCCAGGTGCCCCGCAACATTTCTGCCCCTTTTGCCAGGTGGAATAGGCGGAGGGAAAGGGTTAAAGCAGCTCTTCCCACGGGCCCGTGCCAGTGGAGCAGAGCAATCCACGCCGTGCAAATTTCGGGGCTGCGAACGGTTCCCCTCCCCGAGGAGGATCTTGGGTGAAATTCCACCTAAGTGAGATAAACCCCTTTTTTTCACCTCTTTTTTTTTTCCCCCCTTTTGTTTGTTTGTTTGTTTTCTCAAGCAAAGACCTGTTTGACATCCGCCCTCCTTCCAGCTCTCCTGCAGAGCCGGCGGGAGGGAGCGATGGTCCGGGCAGCGGTGCCGACCCCGCACGGAACCGTGTGCGGGGCCAGGGACTGACTACTCGGTAACCGTGCGGGCACGAAAGTAAACCTCCCGCCAAAGCAGCCACCACCCACCCACCCCCAATCCCCTCCCGCAGCTGCAGTGGGTCTGCGGGACGTTTTGGGGCTACCTCAGCAGAGAGAAAACACCTCTCCGGGCTCGGGTTGCTTCTGTGTGTTTGTCACCCCGCGGCAGTAACTGTTACACAAGATTTTGGGGACGAGCCGCTCCTATTCGGGCTGCAGTTATAAATAGCGCGATAAAAATAGTGAATTTTATTGTTAGGGAGACTAAACGTCAACAAGACACCCTATAAACAGGTAACAGGATTTCTTCCTCGCTGTGTCCCTAAGCGAAGCCCCGTGGGACGCCGTCCCCGCAGCCCTGTCCCCGCGCGACCCCTTCTTGCTCCGTTTTTTTTTTTTTTAATTTTCTGTTGCTTTGGGGTTTTTCATCTCTCTTTTTTCTTTTCTTTTTTTTTTTTTTTTAAATATCTCTCTTTTTTTTCTTTCACTTACCCCTCCTTCCCTCCTTTTTTCCCCTTTTTAAAATTTTCCTTCCTTCAGTCTACCAGGCAAATACTTAAGGACACGCTTTAAATTAAACCTGACCTTAAAATGATCTTTTTAAGCCCTTTCCTTCGACTATCTCTTCAACCACTGCCGCTCGGTGCCTCCCAAGAGGGAAGGGGCTGGCCGAACCACCCTCTAAGGGTGGACGGCGGGTGTTTTCACACGCGAGGGCGGCTCACGCACCCGCGGAGCGGGGCGGAGGCGTGCGGGCATTGGCGGAGCCGTGTCGCTTTGCCCCGAAGGGAAGTCAATATCCTCCTGAATGTCATTCCCAGCCGCTGGCACCAGCCGGTTAACGATTCAGCCGGGCACCCTCTCCAGCAGCGGAGATGATAAATACACGGTTATAGGTTTCACAGCGATGAAAATTACCCTCCTGGCTCCTTGCTGTTCGGCTCCCCTCCCTCCGGCCGGGTGTGCGGGATGTCTTTCGGTCCCACTCGAGCCGCAGGGCCTGTCTGAGTGGGGAGAATCCCCCTCTCCTTGCCTTTTTATCCCGGGTGGGGCCGGTGTAGCGGGATGCTCGCTTGGGGCAGGACGTGGCTAGTGGCCCAGGCTGGGACAGAGCTTTGTCCTGGTGCCCCGGGACTGGTTGGCGGGGACGGACGGGGCTCATCACTCCGGTCACATCAAGCCGGAGCGAGCCTGGAGCCGAGGGCCCCGGGGCCGGTGCGCGGGGAAGCGGGCCGGGGCGGGGAAGCGTGGCGGAGCCGGCGGGCCGGGGGCTGCGGGAGGCGGCTCGGCCGGGGCAGGCGATGCCACTCAGGCCGGCGGGGGGCTCGCAGCTCTCTGCAGCCCCGCTCCCCGGTCTCTCAAAGCCCCTTTCAGCCTCTCTGCGGGCTCCTCACCAGAGGAGGCTGGAGCTACATAAAAGCGCATTATGAAAATTATAATATCGGGCCCAGAGCATGTCCGCGGAGGCAGCCCGGCAGCTTTCAGGCATTGAGCCCCCGTTCAGCTGGGCTGAGCTGTAAAATATCCATTTGAATTCGGTGCCTGAATGGAGCAGCAGCAAGAACAACAAGGACCGGGGCAACAGAGCTCCCTTTATCCCCCCTGCAACTTCCCCCTGCCTGCCCATTCCTTCCCTGTTGCACCTTTCTCGCTTTGGGGCTTTTTCTTCTCTTTTCTTCTTTCTTTTCTCTGAAGGGGGAAAGGGGGAAGGAGTGGCGGGGGGACGTGTGCGGGAAGGGCCCCGTGCCCTTCCTCGCCTGCCTCCCCGCAGGATGCTCCCCGCGGTCGGTGGCTCGTCTGGTTGCAGTGCCGGAGGGGGGAGAGGGGGGAGCAGTCCCAGGCACGCCCTGCCAGGCAGAGCCGGGCTCTCCCCCCTCTCCCCCCGGCTCTCGGCTCCGCACGGGGGAGAGAAGCCTCTTTCTCCATCCCGGAGAGCGGCCCGCTCTGCCTGCTTTAGCCCACCGCCGCCCCGAACCCCACGACGGTGCCGCCGTCGAGCTTCGGTGCGAAGAGACGCTTTTGGCCCCCAAACTCCAAGGAGCCGGGGATCGGGGGCGAGGGGGGGGAAGGGAAGGGGACCGGCTTTGGCAGATATGATCTATGGAGGCAGATGAGCCGACCTGCTATTCAAAATACTGCCCATTGTGTTGGTAATGGCCCGTTTATGACTGGAATAACTTCTTTAATATTAATAGAGCCTTTTAAGGCGGCGGTTTCCTGGGCGCTGGGGCAGGCGGGCGAGCAGCGCAGGTGTTGGGGCAACCTGTGCAGGCGGTGGCCCGGCCGCGGCTCCCGGCGCAGGCAACGAGCAGGTGCTGGCGGGGCGAGCACCCTCTGCGCCCGGGCGAACAAAGGCCTGGCTCGCCCGGGGTCTGCGAGCATGAAGAATTGTTTAATTTCAGGGGAAAGTGAAAGGCTCTGCTTCTGCCGGGACGTGACATTTCCTGTGGTGAAGCCTGCATTGGCTGCTAATAGAGATCTAATTGATGGGTGAAGTCCCATTTCCGCGCTTTCTCCTTTATTGCTCCATCCAGTCTGTTGCAAAATATAACCTTAATCTGATTTAGCAATTCCTCCAGGATTCGGTGCAAGCTTACAGCACAGGAAAAATCGTTATTAAAAAAGTTAAAATACAGACTTGGATTCAGTGCGTTGCCTTTTTTCTTATTGTTGTTTCTTTCTTTCTTTTCTTCCTTTCCCCCCCCCCCCCAGATCCAGCCCTACCCAGGCTCCCGGCATTTAACACATTCCCTTTCGGTAATCGTTCCGGGCTTTATTACTATTAATATCAGAAGGGATCGGCGATAATGCAGCCGCCCCTCTTTGTTTTAAATGCAAATGTCAGCATTTTAGAGCCGAGCTCCGGAGCGCGTCGCCGGGCGGGGACTGAAGCGCATCCCCGACGGAGCGTCCGTCCCCCCCGCACCCCCGGCCAGCGGCACCCCGGGGAGGGGGAGCAAGGCACCGACAGTTTGACGTCGTCAGAATTGAAAACGTAAGGACAAATAACAACACCGGTTTTGTTGGAGTTGATTTTTCTTTCGTTGTCTCTTTTCTTTCCCAAGGGATAAAATAACAGGTTTATTTCGAAAAGGCAGGGACGGGACCCAATGGCAACCGTCCCGTTCACCCCCCGCCTGCACGAGTCCGTCCTCCTCCTCTTCCTCTCCTGCCTGCAGACGGACGGAGGGGCCAAGGGACAGACCAGACACCTTGGGGCTGTTCCACGGGTACGGCGGGACCGGTGGGTGCCCCCGCGGGGCCGAGAGCCCGGGCGGGGTGTGAAGGAAATCCTCCAGCCGAGGTCGGGAGCGGACACCCGGCCGGGCTCCTGTGTGGACGGGACAGAGAAATTCTTTTTAATTGATTCTTTGCCTTTTTTTTCCGTTTTTTGTTTTGTTTCGTTTTGTTTTTTCCCCTCCATCCGCACTATCTGAGATAGCGAGGAGGAGTGTACAGGCATTCTGGACCTATACAAACTCTCTTCAGTCCCCCTTGATAGGTTTAATGAGGCGGAAGGCGATGAAGGGGATTTGAACCGGTCTAAATGATTGATGAAGCCTGGGGCAAGGCTGAGCTTTTTCCGGATAAAGCCCCATACATCCCCTTATAATGGCTGGGTAGTGGCAGGGCTGGGCTCCTTCAAAAGCCGTGGCCCAAGCGCATTGAGAGGAAACAGGGAGGGAAGGTGCTCTGTTGTTACCTAATCAGCCTGTGCACTGAGCCACCAGCCGCCTGGAGCAGGAGAGAGGGTGAAAGGGGCATTTCTGACACCCTCACACACACACACACACACACACACACACGCCTGCACACACCCTCACACCCCCGCCGAGCCCCATGCAGCTGCCTGCCAGCGCAGCGTGGGGCTTGGCCTGGTTCCCCTCACTCCACACCACAGCTCTTACTCACCCACTCATCCATGGTCCCCAAGCAAGGGGGCACGGGTCCACCTTTAAAAGCAGAATCCTCCTGCTGCACCCTGGAGCACTGGGGGCTTTGGTGATGGAGATGGTGCCCATCGTGATGCTGTCGCTCTCTGGTGTGACCTTACACTGTAACACACGCATCCAAACACAGGTAGGGACACGGGTGGTAGGAGCAAAGTGAGCCAAAAGCCGTGGATGTTGCAATAGTAATACAAAGCAGGTTTAAATAAAGGGTGGTAAAAAGTCTACTATGTTTTGGGAGGTGTAAGAGGAAGGTGGAAGTCCCAAATGTTTTGGTGGAAGAGGGCCTGATACCATCTTCCATGGGGCTGTGAGGTCCCCAGGGGTCCTCAGCTGGGCCAGCCAGTCCTTCTTCAGCTAGGAGGGATAAAAACCAAGACCAGCCCCTAGGGAAGTTGCATGTGGCTCCAGTAGGATGGTATTGCTGGTGAGAAGCCATTCTGGCAGGTGGGGCACAAAGCTGAGTCCTGTATCCTGATTTGCACAAGAAACTCACAATAGCCATGGTGACATGGCTAGATTTGTGTAAACTTTCCCCAGGTTAAGTCCCTTTTTTTTTATCTCAGAACCAAAATGACATATTTGACGTAAACTAAAACTAACGTCACATAATGAGGAGATGGACATGCCCATGCAAACATATCTCATTGAGCATAATGGTCAATGTCAAGTCAATTCAAGTCACACAGAAGGAAGAAATTAACTGATTAAAATGTGCAGGATGATACCTCGTGTATGTATATATGGGAACAGACATTCCATGCGCCCAAGTACGGTGTAATTTCAATGGTAGCAAAGAATCCTAAATAAATATATGTCCTCTTAAGGAGTGATCTTCTAAACCTTCTCTGTGTCTTTCCCCTTAACAACCAAACACAACCTGATTGCAAGGACAAGAAGATTTTGAGACCCTGCTGTTAAGATAAAAAATCCTCTACGGTATCTTGTGTTTTTAAGTACTGCTGTACTAGTGCTAGAAACAATCTTTTCCCCTTTTATGCTACTTGAAAGTGCACCATGAAAATTCACCATTGAATTATTTTTATGGAGATAGAATTCAGTAAAGCAATGAGAAGAGGTTGTAGGGGAAAAAGGATGACTATTCATTTTTCCACTTCATCTCTCATCAATTTGGCTTTGATCATTCACCTTTGAGACCAAAACCTCCATCTCGAATCAGATAAAACTCTTACTGTAGTCAGCAAGGCTAAAATCTTGTTCACCTCATGAAATCCCACTGACTTCCAAGGAACTATTTACACCCGCAGAATGAGCAGATTTAAGAGTGACCAAAGTAGCAAACCTTGCAGATGTGATCTGCATTCTCCTCAGCATCTGCCATGGGGCAGGAGTGGTTGGCAACAAAGGTGAAAAAAGCCCCACTCTAATGGAGTAGCTCCACTAATTTTATACAACAAAACATTTCCTGAGTACCAGGAAGTTAAGAAAGAATAATAGAAGAACTTTACTAAGAAATGCATTTGAGGGGTGAGTCATGATTATTGTTGTCTTGCAAAACCAATAGTACTTTGGGGGGAAAAAAACCCCCCACACACACCCCCCTCCAAAAAAACACACACACAAAAAAAGAACAAAAGAAATCAGTGAATTAAATGAAATCCTCAGTACATTGTAATTTGTCTCTGAAAAGCAAACAAAGACATTTGGGACAATGAAAAGAGAAACTGCTGGTTGTCTCTTCCTAGACAAGAAATCTATTATATCAATCTCCTTTTATCTCTAGATTATCTTGATTTTATTACTAACAATAACATTACAGCATATTCTATCCTACTCTACATCTAAGGATCTCAAGGAGCTTTACAATTATTAATGAATAAGTATGGCATGAAAAATACCTGAATATTTTGTATTTAGTTACTGGCTTCTTCCAGTAAGAAGAAGCTTCCAGTTTAAGAAGCTACTGCATCTCAATGCACACAGAGTTTCACAGTTTGGCAACAATGTCAGAGAAAATATTATTTGTTGACTTTGTATATGGAAAAAGTATGTACCATGAGCCAATGTGTACTTTGACTCCAAAACTGGAGCTTTCTAGTATTAAACAAAGATCAGAATCGAAGCCTCATGATTGCTAGACTGATTTCTTACCAGTAAATCCCCATCTCCCCTCTCTCACTGTTAATACTATGCTCTCCCCTTCCTCCTAGCCAGGAAGACCAGCATTGTCTGACCCCATGCAGAAGGAGTGTCCAGGTGCCTCATCTTGCTCTGTATCACCTCTTCTTTCCTGGGGTCTCCACAAAAAATACTGCACAGGGACTCTGAAACTAGGGCATGGGTTGACCAGGTGAATTTATGAGTAATGTGGTTACCCTCCTGGCAATTTTAACTCCCAGTTCTGCATGGAGTCCATGATTTAGTTAGCTACATCACCTCCCATGTGATGTCTTTGTCCTGAGCACTTTCCTTCCTTTCCCAAATATTCAAGGGGAAACAGAAGAGGTTAAGAGACCCCACAAAGCTGGGAGGAGTAACCAGGTTTTCTGTAGGTGCAACATCCATGGAAGCAGAGTGGTCACAGGCACTGGAAACCGCAATAACCTGGAGCCTGCCAGCTCCCATTTGTTTTTGAGATGGAAAAGCCAAAATTCAAAAGGCCAGCTTCTTCCCAAAGCAGTAATTTGGTAGGAACTGTTCATAAGTTTCCTCCTTTCGTGGGGATTTGAGGCAAACAGAGGAACAGTAAGGTCATTTGATCCTTTCATTCAAAAGATGTTTTCTTCCTCATCAATACTGCATCCTCATCAGTAATAACAAAACTTCACAGGAATATGAGGTCTTTTTCAGCTTATGTCAACAGAGACTCCTTTATGTGACACAGGTATCTGTGCAGCCAGGATATTCCTCTGATGGAAGTGCAGGGTCAAGTGACAAACTGTATTTCACTCATGCTTGCCTGTTTAACCAGTACCACCCAATACCATCTGTAAACTGGTGTTAGTTTAGAAAAGTCAGACAAAATCTTCTAGTTTTCTTCAAATGTAGAGTTTCCTCCATTAGGATCCAACAGGCCCCCATGCCCATACGGATAAATCCTGTGAGGGACAAGTTTAATAATAACCATCATTTTAGGAGTTGAGGTAGGAGTGTCTTTCCCTCAGAAAGTAAACCATGTGTCTGCTTTTTGCTTTATGAAGTCGAACAGACAATTCTCCCTTTTTTTCAGCAGAGGCTTCTGCCAACGAGTTTTTCAGAATGCAGCCACATCTCCTGGGCTTGCAGGTAGATTTCTATTTCTGAATAGTGTATTTGAAAGGTCTTGCTTGTGTGGATTCTCTGTTTCACACGGGCTGAACTCGAAAGGATGTTTTCTTTAGTAGGAGAAGTCCAGCTCTTACCTATTTCATGAGATTGCAAGGAAGATATCACCCACCATTTCACTGTCATTTTGTTTCAGACTGTCCTCTGGGCTCCCATGTTAGGGGACACACTTTGGCAAACTCTTACTTACTGTCATACAAACCCAAAGGGTGGGATTGCATAAACATTATTTATTCAGGAAGTCAGACAACAAAATCCCTTAGAGGTCTCCTAAATATTTTTCCTAGTAAACACGTGGAGCATCTACTAACAGGCCTAACTTCGCTTGCTTGCTTATTTTTAACAGGGAAATACTGCCCTTGCTATCTACAGGTAAAGTGGTCACCAAAGACTAGAGGATACAAAATCTTTACACCTATTACTGTAATGATAGATACTGAAAACAAAGCAGACAGAAACTTCTGCCAGCATCTTCAAAGCTGGAAGTTAGCAGTCTATTGCTAGAATGTCTAGAGTGTATGTGTGCCTCTAAACATAAACCAGTTTGCCTCCAGGGATGCTGAGCACTCACTACTAGGTGTCTTCTTACGGTCTTCTCTGTGGAGGAAATGCTGAATGTTTGATTAGAATTCCCACTTTTATTTAGAATATCTTCTTTGTGAACAGAGCCTCTTTTCTCCACTGGTGCTGCCATACACAGGCGTGTGAAAGCCTCTCAGCCCTTTAGATTGCTTCAACAACAGAAGCACAGGCAGTGAAACCAGCAACAAAGATTAGCGGTGCCGTGTCCCCCTTGGCTTTTTTTGCAGAGGCTCCTCCTTGTCAGTGGTCAGTTATTATACCAGAAGAACAAAGTGCCGAAGCTGCCTGCAGCTCCATTCAGCCGCGCCGTTGCCCAGGCAGGCAGGCCAGCAGCCAGAAGCCAGCAGGCAGAATTTAACAGCCACGCTTCAAAGTGCTGGTAACAGCTATCAATGGATCCATAACTCCCAGCTCTCCAGATATGGGGTCATCTTTCAATACTACCCCACTGTCATATACAACATTTGTCTTGTCCCGCATTCAACTAATTGTGTCAATCTATGGGGTGACTCTATAATACACATATACAATAGCACAATGCAAGCAATAATCTCCTACCCAGTCTCTTTATTTATTTAAGTGCTATTACAAAGTTTCCTGCAGCAAAGAGAAGCTGGGAGGCTACAACCTATTCCAGCCATGCAACAGCTATCCAGATGAAAGAAAGAATGCGTCGACTTAAATAAGTTACATGTTTCTGTCACTTTTTTTTTTTTTTTTTCTCTTCTCCCATCCTGATGACACTACCAAGTGGTATGGAGGGAGAAGGGGAAGTGCCTTCACTAATATTTCAAAATGTGTAGCACAAAAAGAAGTAGAAATCCTAATAAACAAAATTCATGATTCCTAGGTAATTATTTTTCCTTCTGACATTTTTTAAAGTGAATATTCTCAATTTATATTTATTATGGGTAAAATGCAAATACAAGGCATAAAATAGCTCGAAGCTTTCTCAGTTTAATGATTTTGTAGCTCTAGTTTTTGAGTCCTAATACCATTATGTATCTTTAACATAAATAACTTCCATAGTAGCAAAATGACTCCTTCTTAGTTTAAAATTCTGTCCAGAGGATTACAATAAAATACTAGATATTGCTGTTCTCAGCATCATTGCATTAATTGCACAAATGACTGCATTTGGCTAATGTTCATAAACCTCATAATCAATCAGGGTTCATTTTTGCCTTCTATCATTCACACACACCACCAATTCCCCTTGACAAATACTCACACCTCTTGGGCCTGACCATAAATAAACATTTAAAGGGTCTCCTACAATGAATCAATTTCCTCCACTGCCTAAACCAACCAGGAACTTTTGGGGCTGTTTGCTGGAATCAAGGTGACCCCTGGAATCTGCAAGTTTCTGCAGGTCACTAGGAGGTATCCACTGACTATAAAGTCCTCGTAGATATCACCACAACTTATTATCATGTGTTTATTACAGGGTGTGGTGGTTCTGCTAGAAGAGATGGAGACCTTTCTGCTTGGGTTTTGTCCCAAGGCAGGCAGAGGTAACTATCCTGAGATCATTGAACAGTCTGTATTTTACACTCTCTCCCAAATACTGTCCACCCTACAAACAGTCCACTAAGGGACTGAATACAGGTTGAAAAGCCAGATGGAAAAAAGTCTTCTCATGTAGGCAGATGACTAGATTAAGTAGCAAGGTAAAGGTATGTAGCAGGAAGTTCAATACATCACAAAACCTACCAAGCACTCCAGGGTGGACAGTTTTCCTATCGATACCAGCAAACATTTGACCAATGTCATGAATGACCCTTTGGGGAGTTTGTAAAAGAATCTTATGACTAGGAAAAAAAATACTTTCAGCCTGATAAAAAGTTACTCCAGTTATATTCCAGAGAAGTAATGAAAAAAAAAAAAAAGTTGGAATAGGTAAAAATGACAAATGCACATTTTTAATAATGCATCACCACAAAATATTGAAGGGAAGAAGAATGAACATGCTAAGACATGCCCTTCTCGATATCCTACAGATAACAAAAAGCAAAAAGGGATTGCTCCACCAAAGCCATGCACAGTCCACCCTAGCAGTCAGGTGGTGCCCAGCACCTCTCCTGAAGGTTGTAGCTGCAAGTAGCTGGAAGGAAAGGACCTACAGACAATTGTGTCTCCATACTGGAGCACCTTCTCCATGAGAATTGGGCAGTCTTCTGACAAAACCAAAGGAAGGACCCTCAAAGGAATTATACATGAGTTAGCGTTGGAAGGGACCTTAAAGATGACCAAATTCCGCCCCCCCCCCCCCCCCCCCCCCCCCCCCC
>BJBW01012522.1:11497-36444 GCA_004320125.1 Scolopax mira | reverse complement strand
TTGCTCAAAGCCCCATCCAGCCTGGCCTTGAACATTTCAAGGGATGGAGCAACCAAGATACTGGCTGGTTCAACAGAGTGGGCTCAGAGCAAGTGTGTGTGGGAATGTGTTATTTGTTCAACATGTTAAACATGATATTTATTAAACTGAGCTCTACTGACTTTGTTTCAGTGAAAAGAGTTTTCAAACTTAGTTCTATTTCAAGAAAAGAAATATATCAGGGTCCTAACTGCAGCTGTCTGTAAAGGTTTGACTATATGAGATCTAATCGCAGTGAGCCTTTCCTCAGTGCTTAATTACCTGACTGAATAAGGAAAGAGAATTTATGTGAACATGAGAAAAATAGTCCTGTTCTCTATTCTCCTCCAGCTCTTAGTCCATAAAGGCTGGAAAAAGCTTTCTGAGAGAAGTTCATAGGACATAAATAATGATGGGATGAGAGCTACGGTGCTGTAATAGATTGGAAATAAATTAAAGGATATCTATATAAAGAGATAGAAAAGTCAGTTTAAAACTTTAATATGATTAAACTTTTATATGGAGACCTGGGAGTATCTGAAATGGAATATTTCTTAAAATAAAGACAAAACTCCTCATATTTTAAATGAAATCCTCCGGACTCTCTTGCTCTTTGGGCAGATGTTTTCAGAAGGGCCAGTGCCAGGATTTTTAGATTTTTAACATTGATGATGATCAAAAACTAAAAAATGGTCTCAATGTCCTGTTTGTCAGGTTCTCTACAGAAACCCCTATCCTCAGGAAGGATTGCATCCATAAGTCTGACTTTTCCAAGGAGGGAAATCAAAGGGACAATTTTACACAGGATTTACTCCTTGTAAAATCCTTCTTCCAAGGAATATTTCTAATGTCAGACAACTAATAAAGTTGTGATATCAGCAGCCTAGTTACAGGGCTAAGGAACTAGAAAATTTGAGCATTGAGCAAATAATTTAGCTCATAGTCCAAACTGGGGCAAAATTTGCCTGAGAGCAAAGGAGTGAGGTCTTCAGGATGTGCCCCACTGCTGCCCCTTCCATTTTCTTGCGTGCCAGCGCTTAGTGCCCATGCTCAGCACAAAGGAGAGGTGGGAGGTGTGCAAGATGTGAGCACAGCAGCTATGGAGACAGCATGGTTGTCACAGAATCTAATTTAAAGTACGTAACAACTGGAGATGTTTCACATGGGGCCAGACCATACAAGAATTACATGTGCACAGGCAGAAGCTCTAATTGTGAGAGCTACAAAGAGCAGGCTCTGAGTCACTGGGAAGTGAGCTGGTTTCTATAGATGCCTCCTCTCAGAAAGTAAATGCATTTCCTAAAAGACCATCTTCAAGAAAAAACCTTTATATACATATATTCTTATATATATACCTATAGATATATATATACACGTAGCAAGTCTCTACATAAATGCAGTTGTTTGAAATATGCAGGATTTTCAGCAATGCAGTAATATTTGTATATCTACGCAGTCACTATCTATTCCATATACACAAACATCCGCCTACCCAGAAAATAATTGTGGATAATTCAATGTTCAGATTTGATAATGGATGCTCAAATAAATATGAGAATTCCAAGCAAATTTGTGCAAATGAAAAAAGATTTCCTCTGACATAATGGCATGGTGCAAGGCTGTCTGTAATGAGCTGTAATTTGTCTGGAAGAGCATTTTAAAGGGGTTGATCCATCCACTGGAAGACCAGCAACTGCTCTGAGACTAGAAGCAATGAGCCAGCCTGCCTCGTCTCAGAGGAAATTACACCACAAGCAGGCCAAATTTCTGACAACTTCCATAAATTATTTCAGATTTTCATATTTCAAATTTCATCTGCATTCATCATGTGAGTTTGACTGGGGAAAAATGTCTAGGAGGAGCTCTGCTAGCATTCAGTGCAGCAGTCCCAGGAGCCTGCCCTGGGACTAGATAATTGAATTTAGTTTTGATTAGATTATTCTTGCTGCAGTCTACTGCCAATCTGAAGTATTGTGCCTTCTCTTCTACTTAACCTTCCTGCCCCATGCCTGCTCCAGCCTGCATGCAGCTCTCTGTATTGCAGAATATATTTGAACAATCAAACTTAGGAGTTATTATTTTGCTTTCCATTGTCCATCCTTATAAAAGCACACATCTTTCACTGGGTTCCCTCTTCCCTGAAATCAGATTACTTCTTTTTTTTAAGTTTGTAATATTGTTTACCATTTTCAGTGGAAAGTGCCCTGTAATTTAGGTGGAAAATCTAAAATCATTACTACATCTCTGGATGATGCAACATACCATAAATAAGGATCATTTCTAAAACAGCTATAATCATCACTGGGCAATACACACGAGAATTAGAACAGGTAAATAATGAATTCATCCATCTATTTAACTAAAAATCTATTGTTAGCCAAAGTTATTAATCAAATCTTTAGCTAGTGGTCAATAGAAAAACAAACAAAACACCCCCCTGAACTAGCTCCAGTCTTTCTCTGAAAGTAACCCATTAGAAATGCAGAACATGAACTTTTAGCAAAAAAACCCAACCCCATAAACAAAACACGTTTATGAAAGCAGTGTGGCAGAACAACAACAACAAAACCCCTTCACGTGAAATACATCTGAATGGATATAACACTAGCGATAGCAATACACAATAAGTGCTTCTTAACGTAATAGGCATTAATTTCCCCCATATACAGAATATGACTGAATTTATACACGTTTCAGGAGCAAAATATGTGTAACTCTCTAAGTTGTAGTCTGGATTATTAGAAACACAGATAAGGTAAACACAGCTAATGCTGTTCTTTAAGTAATATCTATCACTTCCCTGTTATTGAGTTATTTCTTTTAACAATATAGGGATTTTTGATGCTATGTGTCTGAACTGAAGACTTTAGATTCTTTATTGTTCTCCATTTTGATGAAAAAAATTGAATTGGGGGCTGTTATATTGAGTTTTGTTCCGTAAATATACTGAAATCATATTTTTGTTAGAAACTATCAATAAATCCAGTATAAGAAAAGTAATAAGATACAAATATGAGCAGGACCTTTGCAAAAGAAATATTACAAAGAGAGTGTGCCCATAAAATGTATTAGGGAATGTGCTTTCTCCCTTGTGCTTGAAGAAAATACAGAAGGAATTACAGGGAACCGTGTTATTTTTAAGACAGACACAACACATGAAATCGGATACTCCAACTGGCAGGGGATAATGCTCAAGAAAATGATCAAACCTGAACTGCTAATGTATAGGTTGTCTTAAAAAGCCATTATTTATCATCTTGAAGATTTGTCTCTCATTGACGCGATTTGCCAACACAAGGCATCTCACTCCTAAAAAATGACTGGATGTGTACACATACGTGCACTCTACACGTACATACGTAGCCATATGTAAAAATACACATGTGCACATGTATGCAAGTATTTCGTGCACATAAGCGTGCAGACCATCTGTATTTTTTTCATCTGTGATCTCTGTTAATCTGAGAAAGG
This sequence comes from Scolopax mira, assembly GCA_004320125.1. Classification (NCBI taxonomy): domain Eukaryota; kingdom Metazoa; phylum Chordata; class Aves; order Charadriiformes; family Scolopacidae; genus Scolopax; species Scolopax mira. The sequence continues at coordinate 32,955 of BJBW01012522.1, read as the reverse complement.
ACTCACCAGCAACAAGGTCTGTGGAAAACAAATGCTGATGAGAGGGAGGGAAAAATTCAACACAGCAAGCGAAGCGTGGAATGTCCCAAAGGTGGAAAGAAAATAGCCACGTACTTGCTGCCTGTGAGTCCCACCCCACAGACCGAATGTGCTGCATTTTCATGGTAGTAACCTCACAGGAAATCAGGGTTTGGGTACGCAAGAAAGGGCCCTCACTCTCCGGTGTACGGCTGCAACGGGCATGAGAATCCCAGAAAGGCTCCCCAAAAATGTATGCGCTTCTTGCCACTTATTGAACAATCTCCAGGGTGGCAGAGGGGAGGAATTCTTCTGACAGCATCGGGTTTTGTCTACATTTTATTAAAAAACAATTTACATTCAGCGATGGGAGCTGTCTTAAAGACCCATTGTTTTCCCTTGTTTCGAGCAGCATCAATGGCTCATTCCTGCTCTTACTGAACTTAACAACCTCGGGCTCCCGCATTGTACGGCCGGCTCAGGGCTGCGAAGAATGTGCGAGGCAGCTCCCAGGGCTCTGCGCCTGATGCAGAGGCCACACGAGGCAGCCTCAGGACTCACTTATTTCAGACAACCCCTGTCGAGCTCTCCCTGTCCAACTTTTGGTGTGTTACTGCCATTTACATTTTTCTTAGACCCATTTTACACGTGAGCCTTATGACACGGATGGTGTTTCCTGCTTTGCAGTGGGTGGAAAAGCCCCTGTTCTCCTTGATACACGTAGTCAGAAGTAAGACTGACTTCAAAGCCTTAAATATGTGACAAACAGCATATATGCAGCATAATTTGTGCTTCATTTGGGATGGGAATATACATTATTATTTAGAACCACACCAAATTAAATCATTTCTATAATACAAAAAATACCATAGTAAGTATATTTAATGAAGAAGAGTAGTCATGACTACGTTCAGTTAATTATAACATCACTTATAGGTATTAAAATTAACAGGCTCCTCATGGTTTTCAAGTTGTGTGCAATTTCAATTGCCATCAAGCCTTACACGTTTGATCCATGTCCTGCTGCTGATAAGGGACATTCCTCTCTCCCCTCTCTGCTGCCCTTCTCTTCCCTTCCCCCTCTGCCCTTTTTCCTAGTGTCCAGATTCAGGTCAGCCTCCAGCTGCTTTGCATTTTTTGCTTGGTAAGAGAAATAGGTCCATAAAGATCTTTCCATTTTCTAAAGCAGTAGCACTGTTCTGGCTATTTTTATTTTTTTTTCCCACCCAGAAGAGCTCTAGCTTCTTGAATGAAGTTTCCATCAATTTCTTAACTCATGATAAACAAAAAAAAAAAGGGGGGGAGGAAAAAAAATTATGTGTAACAGATTTTCAGTGGAAAGTGCCCTGTAAGAGATGATCACAACCTGGCGTTGACTTATTGGGCCATGAAGAGCAGTGACCTAAGCAATGATTGAAAGCAATTTGTCAATTCCCAGTAGCAAGTGGTTTGAGGGAGATGGAATGTGCCAGGGCTGGGCTTTCTGTGGGGTCTTCCAAACTCAAACCTGCAAGAAAGAGCCAGGCATCCAGAAAGAATCAGCTGCCAGGAAAAAAAGCAGTAACCAGGAGAAGAGCTCAATGCTGGTGTTTTCAGAGCTGCTTTGGGAACTGGATGTGATTGCAACAGGCATTTTTACTGAACAGAACTGAAGCCGTTCTGGCATAAGTCTGTGTCATAACATCTATTTCCAAAACATCTTGTTGGAATGTGTGACCAAAAGCACACTTTCCAAAGATATAAGCTGGCAGGACATGCTCATACAAGCTTTTTACTACTGTCATTGTCAAAAGAAAGAAAATATTTTCATCTGAAGACCTTGTTCTTTATGATATAAGTAATGCATAAGTAATTTAGTTAATGGAAAAATAAAATATAAAAATTCTGGTTTTAAATAAAACCAGGACCCTCAAGAATGACACGCTCGGGTAACAGAGTTTTATATGGTAATTTCAGAGCTATGGAAAGAAGAAATCTTGCTTGTAATTTTGAAAGGTAGCATTATTTTTTAAACCTAGAGATTTTTTTCAGGAGATGGGGTTTTCTAATTGGAGATGATTTGAAGCACTCCTGTCCAAAAAGTATTACTCAGCCTCCCACGTCAGACTGTGCATTGCCAATCACTCAGCTCCTCCCTGTGTAACAGACAGCATCGCCTGGGGAGAGCAAAGCACTTCAGAGGAACTAGCTATGGACAAACGTTTCTTTTCCTCCAGAATTAAATGCAGAGAATACACAAAAAGGATAGAAACCAGCTCTTTTGAGGCAGCGCGTGTTTTCCCCACGCTGGGCTGATGGCTCTTCGAGGTTAGAGAAGGACCCTCGACCAGCTGGTGCCTGAGGGAGGGGACACCAGAGGGAGACCAGCTGATGCTCAGGATGCTGCTGCCTGAGACTGGGTCGTTAAAGCAGCTTGGTAACTGCTTTGGCTTTCCTGGTGCCAGAGCAGCTTGGAACTGAGGGAGCCATAAATGATTCCCTAAATTTCTTTCTCCTCCCAGCAGGTCTTGGCCCAGCTTTAACCATTTTGCAGCTAGGAAGTCATCCTGATTTGTAAATGACTTTACATTACAGAGCTGCTTTGCGCCGTGCAGCTGATGCCCCTCTTTCTGCAGCTGAAAAGGTCCCAAATCACACTGAAGTCAAAGTACCATCAAAATGTGTGCCTGACCCTCGGAAGCATTTCAGTTGCATGTGATTTTGAAACAAGAAAACTCAGACTGAACCCAACTTTTGCACATTTCTAGAACCAAAGTCAAGGAAAAACCTTACGGAAAGTTTTAAATTCTTTAGTTGCCTTTTTTATTTAAATATATGTAGATTTCTGGATTTCCTCAGTGGATGGAAGCAAAACAGACCTAACATCATGGGAAGGCTCATGTCTGAGTATCTGTTACCTTACTGGAAACTGAGATAAGGGCATCTCACTAAAAAAAAAACAAAACCACAAACCCAAAATCTTTACTAATTCGATTTCCAGTTAGATTTTGCACACTGAAGAGCATCTGATTTTCCAGATATAAATCCAGCCTTTGCAGTTCTGGATCTTCCTTCCTCTCTGAAACGTCAGCACATGCTTCCGGATGAGCACATTTCAGAGAGCTCTAAGGCAGTGGCCTTCCTCCTCCATCTCCTTAGCATAAACACTGAAACAGTGGTGAGGCAGATGTGTCCTCTACCCAACATGAAATATTAACTCTTCCAGCACCCAGGAGCCCAAAATGCCTCTCAGTGCTGTACCCTGCAGCCATAGGGCATACCCCCAGCATTAAGGGTCCCCACTGAACCTGTCAGGGTCTGCTGCCAACCTCCCTGCTCTTCACAGTCACCAAGATGGGGCATTAGCAGGGAATTTCCAATAGTTTTTGTTTCTTTTCCTCCAGAAAAGAAACACCTGATGCGTTTGGGTTTAACTGTCATGTGTTAATGAGACACGGCAAGCCTGCCGAAATAAAAAAGGGAGTACAAAGGCTTCAGAGCTTTTCCACAGGTGAGCAAAGGCAAAGGCAATATGAGTACAGCTCACAGCTACACTCTGGGCAGGCTCCAGTGGTGTCCCAATGGCACACAGAGGCTGTTCCACCTAGATATTGTCCAGAGAGACACATTCTTCCAACCCCCCAAAGGACTTCCCTTAATGGTAAATTGTATGCTGAACTTTTGTTTCAGATTTTGGGCACCTTTTTTTTTTTAAAATGCTTCCTTAAGAAAATCCCCATCCAAAGCCTCATTCTGGGGGAACTCAGTGTATCCTGGAGGACTGATGTGCTTAAACACTTTCTCCTGGCTGAAAACGCAATGCTTCTGCAAAAACACACAGAGGAACTGCTCTGGGCAGCCCTAAGAATATGGGATCGTTTGGATACAGAATGGATGTGCAGCAAGAGAATGGCCGTGCTGATGGGCGGAGGCTGGGGCAGTTTGGGAGGAGCAGCATCCCTCCCTTGTGTTCCACCTGTAAGTAGCCATTCAAGGCTGCTGGGCCAGCACCAGCCAGCCAGGCACCTTGCACAGGCGTGTGGTGGCCGTGGCTTTGAACACCGGGTTGTGCTTGCAGCACTGGGCTGTGGTGCATAAGGGATCTCCTGCCTCCTATTCCAAGGAACACTATGTACAACCAGCTTTCTCTCTCTCCCACCATAGCTGTGCTCGCAGGACAACACTTACCTGTGGACAAGACAGCAGTAAGCCAAGCCGCAGAGTTGCCAGCAGGCTGCTTTTCCTCACGAGGAAGAGCCACACGTGCCACGATCTGTGCTTCAGAAGGCCCTTTACTGCCCAGGCAGACATTCTGCTGAAGGATTTGACAAAGCATATGATTTAAGGCAATCAAGAACCCTTTTACCTTTCAGTGCGTATTTAAGTCCCAGTAGCTGAGCTGGTGTGTACCCGACAGCCACAGTGTTGCACCCTCTGGTTTCTCTGCCTCTCCTCCCAGGCTGGGCTGCCACGCGTTTTGGGGGCTACAGCCACGTCACAACATGTGTGACACCAATTAGGCAATTAAATTCAATCTCCAATGCAGGACACAGACATTTGAATGCCTTATCATCAGGCCACAAAATATGAAAAATCCCACCCACATTGAACTCATTTGACGTGGGTAATAAAGGCAATAATGCCACATAATCTGGGCAATTCTCTCTTTTTCTTTTTTTTTTTCACACAGTAGCAGAACCAGGGCTGACTCAAGTCTTCCCAGTAAGCACAAGCAAAATTCAATTTTTCAGTCGCAGCAGAGCAGCTCCTTGGCATCAGCCTTCTTGGATGACTCAGAGCGCTCAGGCTGAGCGTATTCCCATGGCCCCACTCCCTGCACATCCATCCCTGCTCTCTGCCTGCTTTTGCTCCTACTCTGTTCCCAGCCCTAAGCACCAACATCCAGCCAGAGCCAGTGGCAGGGCCCCCACAGCATGATGGGGACAAGAAACGTGGCCACCTCCCAGCCCCATCTCTCTTGTCCTCACCTGGCTGAAGGACTACTCTCTGCCCAGAAGCATGGGCTGTCCTATGCTAGCATGTGAGAGGTGTAGGCCAGTCACAGCCATCGCTCCAGGCTCCTTGCCCAGGGATGGGGCTCTGCAAACCCCCTCAGACTCCTGCCTTGAGCAAGTACTTACTTTTCTTACACCTGGATCTCACCCTGAATTCAAGTGGCTTCTCTCTTTGCAGGCTTAGTAGCAGGTCCACCTGACCCTGCAGGTCTCTGATAACTTTCTTTTTTATACACATGTGCAATAGCTTTTCTCATCAGTGATCATCCAGCTACAATTAAAAGCAAGCCCAGAGTGCTAGCTTAGGGCCCTCTTCTAGCACCCTGATGCCCCAGAGGTGGCTGCTGGGTCCTCAGGACAGTGAAGCACACCCCACTTCTTTTGGGCTTGTGGCTCTGCTTGCTGTCAGGGAAGGGAGAGGTAACCCCTTACCTCCAGACAGGAGCCAGGGGAAGGTCCCTTGCGCAGATGGCACCAGGAGGACAGGAAAAGCACGTCCTTCAGTGAGACACAGTAATTACTCAGTCTGGGCTGCACTATTTCCTGCAAGAACCTATTTCTTCCAGAAGAGACTGTTTGTTAAGTTTTGTTCCCAAGCAGCTTAGCTAAATGAAGGTTATTTTGAGCCTGCAACAGTGTTTCCAGATTCGATTCTGTGAAATTTATGATAAAATATGACCGGTTAAATGGATGCTTATGTTTCCTCTCCTGAGATGAAAATACTGTGCACACAAGTGACCGTGCCACATTCATTCTTCCTCCTTGTGTGTGTCCTGAGAATCACAAGAAACACCTACAGACATTGATCTCCACTGGAAGGGACAACAGAGATACCACACTAATTTTCTTTCCCATTCCTCCCCCTCTTTCCCTTCCCTCCTACGTGTGCAATCAGTCATGGGCTGAGCTGAAGAGGACGGGTGGGTGGCCCCAATCTGCTGCAGGGGTGCTCCTATGGGTGCTCCCCCAGGCATTTCTGGGGTACAGCAGGGAGGGGAGCAGAGGGACAGAGGACTTATGATCTCTTGAGCTCCCTTCCTGCCTCCCCAGGAAATCTTTGTTTCTTACCAGCTGACTTTTTTCCTTCCAGTTTGGGAATGTAGGTCTCATTAATGAGATTAATGGGAGCTGACTGTATGTACAAAGAGGACAATAGGTCCCTAAGACGAACCATGCCTCCTTTGGGGAATGTCAGTACAAATGGGGAAGACACGTAGATTTGTTGTGGTCTTTTTAGATGCCAGAATACTAGCAGAACAACAGCGTAGTGTGGAGGCTGTTGGCAGCCCTTGTAATGGGAAATAATTACCAATGGCCAGCGAGTTGTGCAAATGTCTGAGGGTAAAGGTTGCTCTCCCTGTGGCTACCTGGTTAATAACCCATTTGCAGGGAAGAAAGTTGAGCTATGAATATCATGTTAATAAACAGAAGGTGAAAACAGAGTAGGGACATTTTTGAGGGTATCTTGAGTAATCAGATGAGATTCAAGCCTCCTATTCTGTTTCTTTTATCTGTCTGAAAAAGTGGCTTAGTGAGACACAGCTGGTAGCTTTTCCTCAAGCTCCCTCATAACCAAAAGGGCAGACTCCTGCTGCAGTATGAGAAAACAAAACCTCAACATAAGACCTCCCGTTGTCTTCACCAGTTCCCAGATTGACAATCTGCTCTTCCATCCCAGCCTGCCTGGTTGCCATCTGACTTCAGAGCAGTCTGGAAGAGAGTCCTTCCCAAAGCTGGCTGCCCAGTACCTCAGTAAAAAATATCCCATGGAGGCTGTCACTGGTCCAACACAAAACCGATCACTTTGTTTGGCTTTTACAGCATCAAAACACACATGTTCTACCCCCAGCATATTAAACAAGCCCTGCCTGCTTATTTTAAAAAATGTCATTTTTCTACTTATGATTAAGTGAAATTTTGTCATTTCAGGCTTATACCGAGCTGCATTTATTGGAAAATGAAGTCTACATTTGAATGAGAACCTATTACTTCTATTAGTCCCTTCTGAGCCATCGCAAGTAAATATTATATAGATTATTAGAGGAGATGAGGAGACTGGGCAGATTGGCTTCTTGATCAAGGTTACGCTGTACTCATTATGCAGCAGCACATCTGGAATGGTCCAGTAGTACCCTGAGAATTCCTAATACATTAATAAGACTTACACCTCCTATAATTGCATTTGGCTGATTAACTTTCGTCCAGCTGGTCTTAGCTGCATAAAAAGGTATTTTATAAGCTTGTTATACAGAAGTAAATTCTGAACATCTTTGGCATATATCTTGCCAACTTTTATTCTGACCTGAATAACTCACTTTCTGGCAGCTTTTAGCACAGATGAATTTAAAATATCCATCACAAACATTAGCCCCCTTGAGCCTGAAATTTCCAGATGTATAGTCATGACCATATGCCACAAAGAACTATTATGTATCATTTTGTTATTAGTCATTTTAATAATAAGCCCTAGCTGTCTCTCCTTTCTCGCAGTGGAAGTTCAGCACTTAGTAGCTTATAAAAAATTGCAAAGCTAGATCTTTGCCTTTCTAAGGGCCATAGTTTTAGTTTAGATGCTTTTGTTCCTGCAGCTGAATGCTTTCCAGATTGCAGCAGAGTCTGTTTGCTTTTTGAGGAGAGAGGAAAGAATTCATACAATCCCCACCAGCTTAAAATGCGAACCTCCCCCTTTGTTCAACAGCAAACAAGGCGGCTAGAGATCAATTCTTCTTCTCCTACCATTAGGTGTCACTGCAGTAAATGGAAATCACAGACAAATGGTTTGAAAAGAGGAACCATTGCCAAAGATGGTTCTGTGAGAAAATAAATAAATATATTTATAAAGTAAACGATGGCTTTATTCTAGGTCTATACTCCATTGCAAGCTGGTTTTCTAAACAAAACCCAATTATTTTTTTATTTCCCGGGGGTCTGAACAATTTGAAAATGCAAGTACCCTAAACACTTCCAGAAATTATTTTAGAATTTTGTTGTAAAGGCATAACCAAAGTAGATTAAAAATGTGTAAACAGTATTCCTTTGTCGGTTTCACATAATTTAGTTATTTTATCAAAACTGGAAATATGGTGAAATACAAAGATTTCATCTGGAGATATGGTCATGAGCCTGTAGACAGAAAAAGAAAGAGCAGTTAAAGTATTTCAGAACAGTCCTGTTCTCCAACTTTGCCTTTAACAAACCATTTATTTTTACTTCTAAAGAGAGATTTATAGTTTTTTTGCAAAGGACCAAAATAAACAGTGGCATATAGCTGGTTAAATTTTTTGTTTTACCACTTACAAGTTATTGCCAGCATAATCACCTTAATAATTCATTTTGTCTTTCCAAACCCATGTTGCACACTGAATATACCTACTGTAGTCGTTAAGAGCAGATATTCATGCTTTTTAAGGCTGTATTTTTGTGCTACTCATGATTGCCTCTTTTAGAGATTGATTTTACCCCCAGGAATTCTTGGATACCAAATCCCTCCAAAAGTCTTATTTCTCTCCTTCCTCCCAGCCCCTTTGAAGCACAAACCCTGCACCCACCGACTCCATTGAGAATGATTTTTAATCTGCTTGCAAGGATCAGGCCCCAGCTGGCACCAGGGAAAGCTTCTGGATCCCTGGAGGACATTGAATCTGGTGTCCAGCACTGGGCTGTCCCTCCAAGTACCAGCAGCTGGTTGACAAGGAAGCACTACCATTGTTCTGAAGAACCAAAATGAGAGGTTTTCAAATAATTTTATTTTAATTTAATCGGGCTTTCCATTTGCATCAAAACGGAACACATTAGGTTTAGACTATGATAAATATTTTATCAACTTAAATAGTTTGTCCTGAAAATAATATTTCAGTGAATGAACCTTTCCTGTCATCCACCCACCCTCCATGCCAAAGAATTGACTGGTGACAACATCTAGAAGATTGCTCAATCCTTTGGGACCATCCTCTACTGGCTCTGGCAGGACCCACCACCCTCCTCCATCGAACTGTCCGGACTCGTTTTGATCACCACAGCTGTTTGCAACTCCATATCCAGGGATTTAATTTGTTTGACTAAGATTCTTACATGGTAAAGAAGACTGGTGTGTATGCTTTAAATCGTGGTTTTACTGTTGGACCTATGGGATGAAACAGAAAACAGAAGTCTGTGGTTCATTCTCTCCGTGCTCCTGCTGCTGGGAAAGGATTGATCTTCATAAACTGCTTGTTCCACAGGATCTAAATTAGTGCCTGGAAAGTGTCACAAAGACTCAAAATGCTTTCTCTTCTTGCAAAGAGTCCCTTCAACAGCTTAATGTTAAAAAACAAACAAAAAACCAAGATGAATTTGTAAAAAAGTTAGAATAATAAATATTGTTGTAGCATAGGAACATGTTTTCTTTTTATATGCATATTATGCATTTATATGAATATGCATACACACACATATATTTTATTTATATATATTTATACAATTATTTATACAATAAAAACCCCATCCATACGTTATACGTATATACATATCCATATATATATATGTATACATATGTGTTCCTTTTACACCTAAAATCAAATTTATTTTCACATTAAATAATTCAGCTACTCTCCTATTGTAATGGCTTATATTTTGGAAGATGAAGACAAACTGCTTAGACCTTGAAAAACACATGGGCTACTCAGATAGATGGCATCTGGGAGGACTCCGAACTCCCTCAACATTCTATAGGGAAAAACAGAGCCAGGTGCATTTCTTCCTAAATCAAATTAGCTGGAAGATGCCACATCCAATTGTAGTAAATTGATGTGAGAGTTTGTGATGTCTATAGCAGATCTTACAACAAAGGTCAATGTGTGGAGACGTAGACAACAGGCTGGTATACAGCAGCTCGTAGTGGAGCTGCTCTAACAAAAGCAGGGGAGACGTAAAATGCAATCAATTTTTTAATATAGGAAAAATACAGTCTCAATGATATATTTTAATTAACCCAACCCAATCTTTTTGTATCATTTAAAAATGTTAATAAAAAACGGTGTTTGACAGGCATTTCAAGACACACGATTAGAAGATAATTTTTACTTTAAAAAATATCAATGGATTTAATGTAATCGAGCTACAGAATAAAATAAACCTGGATTATAGAGACAGGGAATCTTGGAAAAGAAAATAAATGTGGTTATCTATTACATAAACTTACAGAAAGAATACTGACATACGTCAAATTTATCTGTCATTGTCATCATTTTTAAACATCCCCCTTGACATCAACAACTTTATATCATGTTTTATGACACTTAATTATCCCTAATTTTATTTAATTAACTTCACAAGACTTCTAAAGCAATTCAAATGTTTTCTTAAATAAACGATGAGAAAGCATCAGTTAAAGGGAGGGTACATATATATGTATATATATATATTCCATTCAGAAAACTACAGTTGTAGGAATGCTGAGGTGACAAACACTTAAATTTTGGATTAGGGCTGCCTGGGCAACTGTAAATGAAATCTTAAGCCAATATACAGGGGTTTTTTTTATTGCTTCGTCATGCAGGGCTTTCTCCACAGGACTTTTGCCTTATTCATGGAGCAAAATAAATACTTACTACAAATTTGTTATTTATTCTGTTAGTTCTTAATCCCCAGCCATATTGTCCAAGATCTCAACTGAAGACATTTGTCTCTTTGTGAGTGTTTTTATACAGTTGTCATCCCAATACCTCTGTGCTTTACAAAGTATCTATGCATTTGTCTTTGCCACATCTGAAAAAAAACAAAACAAAAACAAAAGATAGAGAGTATTGTTCCCATTTTACAGATGGAAACTGAGAACCAGAAGGACTGAGGTCAATATTGCTGAATCTGGGTGCCCAAACTGAGATTTTTTTCAGGGTTTTTTTTAGCATTTTAAACGCACATTGTCCAAATCCAATTGGCTTCCATCGTATCTGTGACCAGTCCACAAATGTCATGCTGCTCTCGGGCTCTTTGTAGGTATCTTTGAGTGTGTCACCGTTTGGGCGTGCAGCTTTGTCTCCTTCCTCTGTAGCAGGAGGACCACAGGGAGGGCTGGAGCATGGGTAGGAGCTCCCTGCAGGGCTCACTCAACCTCAGCTTTGAAAGGCACAGGATGATTAAATGAGATGCTCCAAGGAAACATCCAGCTCTTACCCACTGGCATCAATAACACTATGAATCCACTGTTTTTTGGAATCTCCAAGACTGTTAAAAAAAAAAAAGTCAAATAAAGCCACAGACACTGGGGATTATGAAAAAACTAATGTTTAGTTTTGAACAACCTTTAAAGTGAGTCTTTATATCAACTCCTTGATTAGAATAGATATTAGGAAGAAATTCTTTACTGTGAGGATGGCAAAGCACTGGAACAGGTTTCCCAGAGAAGTCGTGGATGCCCCATTCCAGGGAGTGTTCAAGATCAGGCTGGATGGGGCTTTGAGCAACCTGGTCTAGTGGGAGGTGTCCCAGCCTATGGCAGGGGGGTTGGAACCCAATGATCTATAAGGTCCCTTCCAACTCTAACCATTCTATGAATAATAAGAAACTGGCAGCAATGGTCAGAGCGACACAGGGCTTTCAGACCATGGGTATGCCATTTAAACACAGTATTTAACCAGGCTGACATTTTTCAGTAATTCCAGAATTAGGCTGCAGGAAGCTGGTACTTGAAACATATTTTTAATTTGTGTATTTGAATAGTTCAGCTACATTTGTGTTTTAAATAATGCTGCTGTTGCAAAGATAAAAGAACTGCACTTTGCATTTCAAAATACCCTTCAGGGGACAGGATGGCTCAGAGGAACTGGAACAGGATCTCTGTCCTTTCACCCCTCCCCTGACAATTCTAATTCAGACAGGCCAATAGTGGACAAAAAGTCACTCTGGATGTCACCTCGGCAGTGTCCAGGGCTTCAGGGACTCTATCCTTGCTCCTAATGACCACACGCTCCTGCCATACCCCGTTCCCTCCCGCGCCCACGGCCATTATATTCAGAGCAGCAGCGCGGAGGCCAAGAGGTGAATGAGCCCGAGAGTTAAATTACCTCTCAGCCACGGAGAGTAATTCTCCAAGACAAGAGGGAGTGCACTGATGCAGCAATAACACTGCAAGCCCTCCCTGCTCCTCGTTACCATCCTGAAAGTAGATACTCCCTTGTTTTTCTGTTTGCTGTAGGAGATGTGTCATCTGACAACTTGAGGACAGCAGCCACAGCTCAGTATGTGTTGCTGCAAAGGAGGTGGTGAGGGGCCTGTGTCTGCCAAGAAATGAAACTGTAAGAAAGACAGGTTTTATGTGACTGGTAGGGCATGAGAGGTGGGTAAGGTTCAGGTGAATGGAGCGGTCCACGGACGCCATGGGACTAGCCCGGCAGGCAGCTTCTGCAAGCCTGTGGTGGAGTTCCACTGCTCATCCACAAAAGGAGAGCCTGCCCTGGAAAACTGGGAGCTGTGCCTGGACCTGAAAGATCCAGGTCCAGGTGCTCTGAAAAATCCAATTTGCTTGTAAGAGAGCCAGAGGACTCTGCAGTAGCCAGGAAGAGGCTCCTGCCTGACACCAACAGCTGCAACACGTCCTGTGGTGTGCAGCCCGAATCAAGGTGCAAATTTTATCTGTGACTGTTGGCATGTGCTGGGATAATCAGGAACCAAGACCAGCAGTGAGTCCTGGCCATTGGTAGCCAGTGGTGTCATCACTAGATTCGCACCTACACAGACTAAGTAAAAAAATAACTCAAAATGCTACAAGGTTGAGACTTTTGAGAATATCTGATTTCTACAGCTAACTTTGACACACGTGTGGCCACATCTTGCAGAAAGCCTGGGTCAAAGGCACCTCTGGAGGGGAAAGCCTTGCATCCCTGAGAAGTGCTAGGGCCCCTGTCTTGCATTACAGTTTCTTTGTGACTTGAGAAAATCCCCCGTACACTGTGCTGATTCTTTATGGGACTGTTAAGACAGTTTTAGAAACAGATTGCAGCAGCTGTGGAAGACAAACTGATTGCCTTACACCAGATGTTTTGCCCTGACAGCTCATGCACATACTAATAATGCCATCCTTATGCATGCTGAGGAAGAGGGATAACTTTGAGGGGGAATGGTCTGCAACAGCACGCAGGAATTTCTTCCGCCCGTCAGCACAGCCTCGATGTTATTTGTAATTTTTATGCATTAGTGTTCTGGTATGACTGTCCACATAAAATTAGACCCTGTGGAAGAGTAATTTTTTTGCCTGGCTTCCTAAGGAAATTAAGCTCATTGCAGTCATGTTACTTCTGTGTCCATCTGAGTCCTTCTTTATCCTATCTGTAATAACTTCTAAGCCCCTTGGCTGATTTCAAGCAAGTTTGATCAGTAACAGGCTCAAAATTATGTTTCCACATGCTGCATGAAAACAGACCATCAAATAGAAAAGCCCAGATTATAGCCCCCACTGGCTTTGGCTTGAATTCTCTCCAGAGAGTCCACATCAACTGAGAGACCTTGCCAATGCCCAACACCAGCAAAAGCTTCAGTAGGACATCATGCCTTCTTAGACAGTAGTATGTCAGCCCTGAGACACAGGCCAAGCTTCTTGGTCCTGGAAATGCTCATACTGAGGACAGTGGGCTTACTTATCAAGCAAGAGAGAAATCTCACTGCCAGGAGACAGTTTTACCCCATCTGGTAGCTTTCTGACCCAAAACAGAGAGTCCAACCTCTGGCCTTGCTGCAGCTCACTCCAACACTGACCACTTAGTCACTTCCCCCTGGTGCTGCTTCTGGCATTCACAGGACCCAGTGCCAAGCCCATGCAATGCACTAAATTGGCAGAAAAGCAGCTAGCAAAGGAAACAGAGCTTTTTTCCAGGTTAGTGAATTGAATTGTCTCAGCAGAGAAGCTATCATCGAGAAGGAGGTGGGTGTTAGAAAGAAAGGGAAGAACTGGTGGTGGAGCAGGGGGCAGAGGGAGAGGTGAGCTGGGGGAAGACAGAGCAGGATCTTGCCCTGCCAAGAGAGTTGTTAGGTAGGTTCAGCCGAAGAGTATCGACAGCTGTAATTGCGTGTGCTATGCTAATTACAGAAACACAAAATAACCAGCTGTGAATGAGACTGTTCCACACTGACTCCTTTGCATTTATTAGATTGTGCATGGAAATTAACAGGTTGGGTTTTAACAGCATGGGGATGGAAGCCATGACACAAAGGGACAGTGAGAGACACTGCCATGACTTCTCGTTGAAGGTGACTCCCTCTGAAGCAGTGACATTCAGGTAGCACAAGAGATGACATGATTTCTCTGGTGCCTTTCTGGGACTTTGGCTAAAACTGAATTAGTCTGTGTATATTTAAGAGTTCCGCCAGTTCAAGTATATCCCACAATGGTTAAACCATGCTCAGGGAAAAAAACAGCTCTATAGAAGACCTCCTGCAGGGCTCACATAAAGAGCAGGAGAGAATAAAAGTAAGGAGCAAGAAAGCTTCTTATGCTGACACATCTAATATCCCGCAGTCCTTACATAAACCCATGGTTAGTGCCCTTTTACTGCCACTGAATATGCATGAATCTCCCAAAAATGTTTATGCTAGGACAAGCACTTATTGCTGAATCCTCGGAACTAAACACCTTCTAAATAAAATCAAATCAGTCTTTCAGAGAGATTTTAAATTAATGGCAAGCATTTTCTGGGAGCATTTTCCAATAAAGCAAACTGTTGTCATTAAAAAAGAGACTTTTCAATCAAAATACTCATCCACAGATTTTCCATGCCTTCATATATGTTCTAATGAAAAATGTCAGTTTTGGAAATCACAACTGTTCGCTTTGCAGCTTTTATTAAAAACCACTGGAGAAAAATGATAAAGACAAGGTAAAGAAAGGTCACTTGTCTAACCAGATCTTCAATTTAAACAAAAATTATCTTTAGCTTTTAATTTTAAGAACACATGTGTTTTGACTTCACCTCAGTATCACATATACATGCTCAGCATGTATTTCTGGCCCCTGTAACACCAGCCCCTGAACTTGAAGGCTGGTCAGTGGAAGCAGAAACCAAATCCACACTTGTCTCAACCCAAACCCCAGCAACCATCTCAAATGCCAAGCAGGACAGGGGTTGCCAAGTGGCCCAGCTGGGATTGGACACAAGGAGTTTGGTGGTGGTGGTGTGTGGCCCAACACGCTACCGTCCTCCTAAACTCAGGACTGCTACCACATGCATTTCTAAAAGGTGGGAAACGCATCTGGGCAGAGAACCATGATAGTCTAAGGACAAAGAAGGAAAAAAAGGAAAAATAGTACAGAGAATTAGTATTCTGGACAGACATAATATTGGCATAGAAAATATTGCCTAGATTATCTGAAAGTGCAGGTGCTTTTATATGATTTCCCAAGGAAGGGAACATGATACTTAAAAATGCAAGTGGTATTAGCAATCCTGGTAGCTCCTGCTGGATGATGCAGTGAAATGGGTGAAAAGTTAAAAAAAAAAAAAAAAAAAACAGAAAAGAAGAGAGAAGAAGAAAAAAACCAAAAAATTTAGTAGTTGCTATTTTATCTTTCTGTTGCAGTCAGATCAAGCAATCAAAGCAAGCCATTCATACCTCTATTTAAATTCTGAGTGCTGCTTATTGAGGTTAAATTCAGATGGTTTTTCAGGATTTGGACACAATCCATTCCAGCAGAGGATTAAAGATCCGTTTCCACTGAGGTCAATGGCAAAACTTCAATGGCAAAGCAGACACTGGACTTGAATCAATACAGGAAACATGCCCCATTTTCAGGTTATTAAAGGAGTTGTGAATTTCCCAGTATACACATTTCCTGTAGGAACTTCTTAATTCTGCATTTTTAAAAAATTATGATCAATTTCCCCCCACCCCTCGCCTTGAAAATTCAGATGCATTTAGTGAAGCACTGTGCTGAAACAGAGTGTATTTATTGACAATGAAATGAGAGCAGTACACTTCCAAGCAATTTAAAAATAACTCCCTTCGATTAGTTTCAATGCAAGGATGATAGCACAGAGGATTATTTTTCTGTTGTAGTAAATTATTTATGTGAAAGTTGTTTTCCTTTTAACAAGTAAATCTTCCTAGACACAATTGCATTAAGTCTCTTGAATTTCATAATGGGGTTATCAATGAATGTACACGGAGCTTCAAGGTAAGCCTCAAGTGCAGCTATGCTCACGCGGTGTAGAAAATCAACCGCCGTATTCCCATGAACATGAGTGATCTTCCATGTCGTTTCCCCAGTGGGGGACAGAAAAATCAGAGGCTGCTGCCTGTGGGGGTTTTTTATGTTTATCACTTGCCCTTTGTTGGAAATAATGTTGGATTAAGCAGTGGAAACACGGTACAGGTCTTGCAGTGAAAACGGTACCCAAGACTTGACCTGAGCTCTCTTGCAAGCTACACCATACTGGGACCCTTTTGTCAGGAGACTGTCTCCATATAACTCTGTGTCACCTCACACCTGGAGACCCTGCTGGGACAAGACAGAAGGGAACACAAGTACGAAGAGGGAGAGGAATGGCAAAGGGGCAGGCAGAGCCCCATCTCCTGAGTCCCACAACAAACCCCAACCTACAAGCACCCCTACTCCTCAGGAAACGTCCATCAGCCTCAGCACCAGATATCAGTATTGCCCCCATTTCAGCAATATTTATTTTTCTGTGCAGCATCAATTTTAATATTCTTATACAATCATAAAATCATCTGGTCCAGAAGAGACCTCCAAAGGTCATCTAGTCCAACCCCCCTGCAGTCACAAGGACTCCCCCAACTAGACCAGGTTGCCCAGGATCTCGTCAAACCTCACCTTGAATGTCTCCAGGGAAAGGGACCTCAACCACCTCCCTGGGGTACTGGAAGGCCGCTATTAGGTCTCCCCGGAGCCTCCTCTTCTCCAGGCTGAAGAACTCCAGCTCCCTCAGCCTGTCCTCGTAGCAGAGGTGCTCCAACCACCTAATAATTTTTGTGGCCCTCCTCTGGACCCATTCCATCAGGTCTATGTCCTTCTTATATTGAGGGCTCCAGACCTGCACACAGTGCTCCAGGTGAGGTCTCACCAGAGCAGAGTAAAGTGGCAGAATCACTTCTCTGGACCTGCTGGCAACACTTCTTTTGATGCAGCCCAGGATGCGATTGGCCTTTGGGGCTGCAAGTGCCACTGCCTACTCATGGCTGGTTTCTTGTCCATCAGCACCCCCAAATCCCTTTCCTCAGGGCTGCTTTATAATACTTCGTCTCCCAGTCTGTATTGATACCGAGGATTGTTCCAGCCCAGGTGCAGTACCCTGCAATTGCTTGTGTTGAACCTCATGAGGTTCACCTGGGCCCACATCCCATCCCTCAGGTGTATTGATAACACCACACAGCTTGGTGTCATCTGCAAACTTGCTGATGTTTATGTCTTCTTTTATTGCCACATGAAAAATATCTTTCCTTCCTTCTGCTGTTCCTTGCATCTTGCTACAGACAAATTGATGATATGGTAGTAACAGCCCCCCACTAGATTTTGGGTTCAGTCCTCTGTAGGTTTTTATGTAGCAGAATATGAGACTGGAAGTAGCAGGATCCTCTGCAGATCAGTTTTTCAGGCAGAGTTTATTTTTATACTCTTAGCTGAGTGTTTACATGTATATGGGTTCTTTAGGCAGTGCCAGGGATTAACTGAAATCTGTCTAGTTTATGTTGTACCTATATAACTCTTGCTTCTTGCTACATGCAATAATGTGGCATCACAAACACTTGAGACCCAATAAGCAAGAGACTTGTCTAA
Source organism: Scolopax mira (assembly GCA_004320125.1). Taxonomy (NCBI): domain Eukaryota; kingdom Metazoa; phylum Chordata; class Aves; order Charadriiformes; family Scolopacidae; genus Scolopax; species Scolopax mira. The sequence continues at coordinate 15,180 of BJBW01012522.1, read as the reverse complement.
AGCTGAACACAGGTGGCCCATTAAAGGGTATGGAGGAAGAGTGAAGCTGAAGCTGGGCTACAGAGGAGAAAGGGGAGAAGTGTTTTGACTGTGTTTGCTTTAAGAATCAGCTATCAGGAAAAATCAGGCTCATTCATAAGGGATAGCACTTTCACAGACGTGATCGGTACACAGGGATGCTCCTCAGAGATGAAAACAGTAGGAAAAAGCCCAGCAAAACCCTGGAGTCTGCTTCGAGGACCAGTTGCCCTCAAAGAGAGCCCAATAGTACACACAATAAGGATCCTGAGCAAAAGGAAGGGGCTGAGGTTGTCAGTGTTGGGGGAGCCTCCCAGCCAGAACCCCCAGCTCCTATGGCTGAGCAATGCCCAGGTGAGAAACCGTACATCAGTCAGGATACGCTTTGACTTTCAGATGGACTTCTGTGAAGAGCCTGGGTTGTTTTGGTCGCTGTTTTCCAATGTGTCAATCAAATGTCTCGGTGTCTACCATGGCAGAATAAACTCCTCACTGTCTTTCCTAATGTTATCTACCTACCACTGGGGCCTCAGGATGCTTCAGGGAGACTGATTCTGCCATTCCTCAGGAAGCAGCTGCCCTCATCTGAGGCAGGGTGGGGAGGTAAACCCTAGGTGGACCCTCAGGCTCTGTTCATGCTCACTGCCCAACTAGTGACAGGTCTCATTCACTGATGTGGTCCATGAAGCTGCCTTTTCCCCAGAGCCACCTGACAAGGAGCGAGATGCCAGGTGTGCATCTGCAGGCATGGCCGTACGAGGAACCGTGTCTGAGAGCATGACACCTTATGCACCAAACTCTACCACTGTGGTTAAAGCAGCTTAGCTCTCTTCCATTTCTGAAACACCTGAGCCCGTTTGCTGTACGGTAGCCTTGGATCTTCCCCTTGCTCTGACTGTGAACAACTAGTTGTATCTTCTTCCAACCACGAAAAGTATAGCCCAGCTGTTTTTCTGTACCACTTCTTACAGCTTCCTGAAGTAGGAGAGGAGCATCATGTGCATAGTTTCATAGAATAGTTCAGGCTGGAAGGGACCTTTAAAGGCTTACACATACAGGAAGGACTACATCAATTAGCTGAATAAGCAGGTATTTATTTCAGTTCTGCAGCACCAATGAGCTTGAGGAGACAGCCTGAAATGAGTGCTCTCGCCGTTTGCAAAATGTTGTATTTCCTCTCCTAAGGTACTCGGTTCAGAAATCTTTAAACTGCACCATATTTTCTAGGAGATAATATCTTTAACATCAAAGAAGATCTAATGATCGGCCATAAATAACAAGGTCATAAGAATGAAGTCAGACAAAGTTTGTTTACAAACGATGCTCTCTCTGCAGGGCTCACAGGAAGAGGAGCGTTTTGGTGGCAGGCAGAGAGCTTCTCACTCACCTTCCCAACGACCTTGCTGTGCGTTGATGCTCGGGATGCTGCTCCAGCAGTGTGGGGAGAGCACGGGGAGCAGCACCCAGCCCCCCCGGGGCGGCCGTGTCACAGCCCCACCGACCTCTGGCTCTGCCGCACCAAAAGCCGCCATTCTAAGTAAATTTCCACATCTGAGCTTTTCTCAAGAACTGGGGTGTTTGGTGAACTCTCTAAACTGCCAACACAATATATATGTCTATCAAAAATATTGTCTTGATAAAAGTAGACGGTGACACACACTGCCCACGACTGCTGCTCCAAATTTGCCCTTGAGAATTTAAACTTTCAAATAGTCAGTCTTGGAAGTGTAACTCTTCTTGAGGCAATCACGGTTGGCATTTTTAACCTTTGGATTGAGTATTTTGAGATCTCTTTCCTTTTTCTGTTGAAATATAACCCAGAAAATACATTCAGTACATTTATTTGGAGTGGTTTAATATCTTATGCAACTACCTATATCTTCTATTTTTTGAATTTCTGAAAGCATACCTTCATTTTTGACTTTGTTTGAAAGCTGATTCCAAATGAAAAAAATAATAATATATTAAACAATCTGAAAAGAAAATAGAATTAAATAAAATAAATGGCAGAAAACAAATTAACGTATTATACATGGTTCTGTTGTGGTTTTATAATAAAAATTGTTAATGCAATTAAACAAATTACTTTCTGTCATTCATAGTGGTTCTTGTAATGAGATGATGTATTAGGGCAAGAGACAAGTTCTGAAATTTGGCTTTTTAATTACCTAAGCACAAAGTTTAGGAGCTTCAGAAGAGAAAATGACATCCTTGTAGTTTCTGGACTGTGTGAGCCACGGCTTGCAGAAATGTTCTGGGTTTTTTTTTCCTGAAGAAAACCAGCAAACAATTATTAATATATGACAGAACACCAAGAATTAGTGAAATGCCCTGTACAAATAGATGCCGGTCTTTCTACGCTATTGCCAAAGAGTCTGCGGTTTTGATGGAACTGATCTAAATTACAGATGGGCCAAAACCGCTTCTCAGGGTCAAATCTGGACTGATTTTAAAAGCCTTCTTATTGATTGAAAGTGGATCTGAAATCAGACAGTGCGAGACGAGGCCCAGTTATCAGCAGATCCCATTATGCCGAGCGGAGGGAGTTACAGCCGGAGCTCTGCCTGGCCCCTGCAAGTTAAGCATATGCTTTAGTGCTTTGCAGGACTCGTGCCAGAGATCTCCATCCTTCACAAGATGGAGTTACCAAGCTGATGGACATACTCCAAAACAGGGCTCCGTAGCAGAAAATGCAGCAGATGAAAAACCTTTACTGAAGGCTTCTTTTCTCCTGAATGGCCAAGAACAGAGGGGTCCTCTCAAAAGCACCCATGATTAAGATAAAGGGGATTACAGCACTGTCACTCAGAGCAGCCACATGCAGTGCATCCTTTCTAACCTAAGAGAAAAGAGATTTGAAATGCTGATAGACCTTACTAATAGATACAGGCTGCAAATAGACTGTTCCAGAGAAAAGAAAAAAAAAAGAAAAGCTTCTCTTATAACAGCGGTGGCTGCTACACCTTACAAGCTAAGAATCTGTGAAGGTAGATAATTTTTTCTGAGGAACAAAAAAAATCACACATAAACAAGCAAGCAACTATGGATTGTTTCAAAAATAGGAGTCTTGGACGCACAAGAGCTCGGGGGTGATGAAGAGGACACACGCAGACAATGCCAGCTCAGCTTTAGAAATCCTTGTAACAGATCCTGATTTGCTCATCTCTCCTGTTTTCATTTTTCTCCTGTCTTGGGTGAAGGGTTTGTGTTTAATAACATCATTTGCATCACTGTGTCCCAACTGACCAAGGTACTAGGGCTGGGAGAGATTAGCATGGTAATCTCATTCTGATGGATAAAATTAGCAAAGATATTCCCCTGAATGGAGAGCTGCCATTGGCGAGCTGCCGTGCTTAGAATCAATTACTAAATTACTTTGAGCTCTAAGTCGACAGTAACAGAAAAAAATTGGCATCGACTGAAGTGAAATAAGATAAAAAATATGCGATCATTAAATCTCTCGCTACTATTCGCGAATGTGACTCACAAGAACTGCACAAAAAATAAGGCAGAATTTAATTTTTAACAGTGGTCCCTGTCATCATTTCAACCCGAGCTGCTCAGTGCACGGCAGCGCGGCTCAGCCCTGCCGTCTGCCTGCGCTGGGGAAGAGCTGGGCTGCCCAACCTGCCCGTGGCTCCCACCCTCTGCTGAGCAGGGCCCTC